>PVLC010002562.1:0-17940 GCA_004027655.1 Graphiurus murinus
GGTACCGGGGATTGAACTCAGGGGCATTCTACCTCTGAGCTACACCCCCAGCCCTATTTTTTATTCTTTATTTTGAAACCGAGTCTCACTAAGTTGCGGAGTGCCTCACTAAGTAACTGAGGCTGGCCGCGAACCCGGATCCTCCGGTCTCAGCCTCCCGAATGCTGGGATTACAAGCGTGCGCCACCACGCCCGGCTCCTTTGCCCATTTTTTAATTGGGTTATTTGTTTTCTTGGTTGTGATTTTCTTGAGTTCTTTGTATATCCTAGATATTAGACCTCTATCTGTAGAGTAACTGGCAAAAATTTTCTCCCACTCTGTAGGCTCTCTGTTGAGGTTCTTAACAGTTTCCTTTGCTGCACAGAAGCTTCTCAGTTTAATGCAATCCCATTTATTGATCTTCCTTTGAGTTGCTTGTGCTTTGGAGGTCTTGTTGAGAAAGTTTTTACCTATGCCTATGTGTTGAAGTGTTGGTCCTATGCCCTCTTCAAGTAGCTGCAAGGTCTCCGGTACAAATGGCCAATAAATGTATGAGGAAATGTTCCACATCATTAGCAATCAGAGAGATGCAAATCAAAACCACCTTGAGATTTCACCTAACCTCAATCAGAATGGCAATCATCAAAAACACGAGCAACAACAACTGCTGACGAGGATGTGGAGAAGTGGGAACTCTAATTCATTGTTGGTGGGACTGCAAGCTAGTGCAACTACTTTGGAAAACAGTATGGAGGATCCTCAGACAAATGGGAATGAACCTACCATATGATCCAGCAATACCACTTCTGGGTATCTACCCAGAACAACAGAAACCAAACTATCAGGCCAACGCATGTGTATCTATGTTTATAGCTGCACAATTCACAATAGCCAAACTATGGAAGCAGCCAAGATGTCCATCAACAGATGAATGGATTACAAAACTGTGGGATATGTACGCAATGGAATTTTACTCAGCCATAAAGAAGAACAAAATCATGTTATTTGCAGGGAAAAGTATGGAACTGTAAAACATTATGTTAAGTGAGATTAGCCAGTCACAAAGAGTAAGGAAGCATATGTTCTCCCTAATATGCGGACATTAGGGAGAAGATGGGGCATAAGAGGGTTTTCAGGTGGAAAAGGAGAGACCCTCGGTAAACAATGAAGTTGATTTAACCAAAAGGGATTGACGGGGGGCAGGGACACCCTAATGTACATCAAGGTTACTCACTAAATTGAACTTGAGAGGGAGGGAGGGCAAGGGAGCGGGGTGGAAATTGGGGGAAGGGGTCAAATGAGAAATGTGGGCACATATGTTGTTTTCAATTTGTACCTAACAAAGATGTCTGCTTACAACGTACGAATAATAAAAATAAATAAATAAATAAATAAATAAATAAATAAATAAATAAATGGGATAGTAAGGTAAAAAAAAGATATAAATTTAAGAACAGGGGAACCATGAGAAGGAAAAATAGCCAAGAAACAATGAGGAACCACAACCCCTCAATAACAGAACTCAACAACACTGAATGGCAGAGATTATCAGAAGAACAATTCAGATCTTTAATACTAGAAACAATACAAAGTTTCTGGAAAGAATGCAGGGAGAATTGGAAAAAAATAAAGGAACAAATAAAGAACCTGACACCCTGAACAGGAACCAAAGAGAAGCATTGAAGGAATTGAAAGATGCATTAACTGAAGTGAAGGCATCAATACAAACTATAAACAGGAGATAAGACCACATGGAAAATAGAATATCGCTCTTAGAAGATGACCATTCCAAAAATGAATTCATTGTACATAATTTAGAAAAAAAATTCGACAGTATGAATTGGACATCGATGAGATTTGGGCCAATTTTAAAAGAGCTAATCTAAGAATAATAGGCATCAAAGAGGGATTATAAGTTGAAACTAATGGAATAAACAATATTTTCAAAGAATTAATATCAGAGAATTTTCCAAACATAGAAAGAGAAGTTGACACACAGGTACAGAAAACATATAGAACTCCCTCAAGACAAGACCAAACAAGAGGTTCAGCACGCCACATAATAATCAAGTTGACTAATGTAGAGGCTAAGGAGAGAATTCTAAAGGCAGCAAAAGTAAAAGGTGAAGTGACATTTAGAGACAAACCAATTAGAATCACTCCAGACCTCCCAAATCAAGTCATGAAAGCCAGGAGGGGCTGGAGTAACATATTCCAAACTCTGAAAGAAAATAACTTGCAGCCAAGATAAACATACAAAGCAAAACTCTCTCAAAATTGATGGGGATATAAAAATCTTCCATGACACACAGAAACTAAAAGAATTTATGTCTTTCGAACAAGCACTAGAGATATACTCAAAGAGATTAACTACAAAGAAGAGCTAACAAGTAAACATCAGAACCAGAGAAACAATAATTTCCAGGAAGCAAACAACTAAGCAAAAAAGAATAAACACCACCGAAAACAGAAGTCAAAACTCAAAATGTTAGGAATTAAAAATCACCTCTCAATAATCACACTGAATATAAGTGGTCTCAAATCCCCAATAAAAACGCACAAAGTGGCAACATGGATTAAAATCCAGAATCCATCTATATGCTGCCTGCAAGAAACACATCTTACAAGCAAAGATTCCCACAAACTAAAAGTGAAGGGCTGGAGTAAGATAATCCATGCCAATGGAACTTGAGGACAAGCAGGAGGAGCAACCATGATATCAGATAAAGTAGACTTCAAGCATAAGCTTATTGGAAGAGACAAAGCAGGTCATTTTTCACTAGTAAAAGGAACAATCCAGCAAGAGGAAATAGCAGTTATCACCATCTATGCCCCAAACATAGGTGCAGCCACTTTCATAAAACAAACTCTGTATGATATAAAGACACACATAGATCCCAATACACTAATACTGGGAGACTTCAATACTCCTCTCACATCACTAGACTGATCTTCTAAACAAAAGGTCAGTAGAGATGCCTCAAACCTAAAGAATACCATAAACCAAATGGACCTGTTAGACACATACAAAATATTTCACCCAACTATAGCTGAATTCACATTTTTCTCAGCTGCACATGAAACCTCCAAAATAGACCACATTCTGGGCCACAGAGCAAGCACTGGCAAATTCAAAAAATGTAACATAATTCTCTGCATCTTTTTAGACCATAATAGAGTGAAACTAGAAATCAACTCTAAGAAGTCCCAGAGTAGCCATGTAAACACATGGAAACTGAACACCACACTGCTGAACGAGGATTGGGTCATAGAATAAGTAAGGGGAGAAATTAAAAAATTCCTAGAAACCAATGAAAACAGAGATGCAACATATAAAAACCTGTGGGACACTTTGAAGGCAGTACTAAGAGAAACTTTATAGCACTGAGTGCCCATATAGGAAGAACAGAAAGTCACTAAATAAATAACCTAATTACACAGTTCAAAGCACTCAAAAAACAAGAACAGTTTAACCCCAAAGCTAGAAAAAGATAGGAAATTGTGAAAATCAGAGCAGAAATTAATGAAGTAGAGAATAAAAAAAAATACAGAAAATCAACAAAACCAAAAGCTGGTTTCTTGAAAAAATAAACAAGATAGATAAACCATTGGCCAACCTAACCAAAAGAAAGAGAAAATAAACTCAAATTACCAAAATAAGAGTTGAATAAGATGATATTATCAACAACAGTATGGAAATACAGAGGCTCATCAGAAAGTATTTTAAAAATTATACTCCAACAAAATGGAAAATCTAGAAGAAATTGACAAATTTCTAGACACATATAACCTCCCTAAATTGAGTCAAGATGATATAGAAAACTTAAACCGTCCAATAACAAGCAAAGAGATAGAAACAGCAATAGAGAGTTTACCATCAAACAAAAGCCCAGGGCCAGATGGTTTTCCAAGTGAATTTTATAAAATATTTATAGAAGAGCTAATCTCAATACTCCTCAAACTATTCCTTGAAATAGAAAGAAATGAGACCCTCCCAAACACATTCTATGAAGCCAACATCACATTAATACCAAAGCCAAATAAAGACAGCTCAAGAAATCTATAGGCCTATATCATTGATGAACTTAGATGCAAAACCGCTAAACAAAATACTAGCAATGCGCATTCAAAAACCACATCAAGAAAATTATACACCATGACCAAGTCAGGTTCATCCCAGGGATGCAACATACAAAAAACAATACATGTAATTCACCACATAAACAGAATCAAGACAAAAATCACATGATCATCTCAATTGATGCAAAAAAGCATTTGAAAAGATCCAACACCCATTCATGCTAAAAGTACTGCAGAGAATCAGAATAGAAGGAACCTAACTCAACATCATAGAGGCAATACACAATAGGCCCACAGCCAACATCATATTAAATGGAGAAAAACTGAAAGAGTTCCCATTAAAAACAGGAACAAGAAAAGGATGCCCATTATCAGCTCTTCTGTCCAATATAGAACTTGAGACTCTAACCAGAGCAATAAGGCAAAAGAAGGAAATTAAAGGGGTAAAAATAGGGAAAGAAGAACTAAAACTATCCCTCTTTGCAGATGACATGATATTATACCTAGAAGACCCAACAAAGTCAGCCAAAAAACTTATAGAACTGATAAAAAATTCAGCAAAGTGTCTGGATAGAAAATCAATCTTAAAAATTCAGAAGCTTTCCTGTATGCCAACCATAAATCCACTGAAAAAGAAATCCAGAAAACAATTCCAGTCACAATACCACCCTGAAAAATAAAATACATAGGGATAAACCTAACCAAAGAGATAAAAATCTCTATAAGGAAAACAACAAAAAGTTGAAAAAAGAAATTAATAAAGACTTTAGCTGTGGAAAGATCTTCCATGCTCTTGGATAGGCAGAATAAATATCATCAAAATGGTTATCCTCCCACAAGTGATCTACAGATTTAATGCAATACCCATGAAATTACCAAGATCACTCCTCACAGACATAGAAAAATCAGTCCTTAAGTTTATTTGGAACAACAAAAAGCCCATGATAGCCAAAGTAGTTCTTAGCAACAAGAACCATGCAGAAGGTATTACAATACCTGACTTCAAACTCTACTTCAAACCACAGTAATAAAAACAGCATGGTATTGGCACAGAAACAGACACATGGACCAATGGAGCAGAATAGAAGACTCAGAAAGAGACCCACAGGCTTACAGCCAACTGATTTTTGACAAAGGAGCCAAAAGTATACACTGGAAATAAGACAGCCTCTTTAAGAAATGGTGTTGGCAAAACTGGTTAACCATATGCAGGAAAATGGAAATAAACCCCTCTTTCTCACCCTGCACAAGAGTCAACTCAAGGTAGATCAAAGACCTGGATGACAGGCCAGAGACCTTGCAGCTACTTGAAGAGGGCATAGGACCTACTCTACAACACATAGGCACAGGTAAAATCTTTCTCAACAAGACCCCAAAAGCACAAGCAACTCAAAGGAAGATCAATACATGGGATTGCATTAAACTGAAGAGCTTCTGTGCAGCAAAGGAAACATCAAGAACCTCAACAGAGAGCCCACAGAGTGGGAGAAAATATTTTTCAGTTACTCTTCAGATAGAGGTCTAATATCTAGGATATACAGAGAACCCAAGAAAATCACAGCTAAGAAAACAAATAACCCAATCAAAAAATGGGCAAAGGATCTAAATAGACAGTTCACAAATGAAGAAATACAAATGGCCAATAAATGTATGAGGAAATGTTCTACATCATTAGCAATCAGAGAGATGCAAACCAAAACTACCTTAAGATTTCACCTAACTCCAATCAGAATGGCAATCATCAAAAACATGAACAACAACAAATGCTGACCAGGGTGCGGAGAAGTAGGAACCCTAATTCATTGTTGGTGGGATTGCAAATTATTGCAACCATTTTGGAAAACAGTATGGAGGACTCGCAGTCGAATGGGAATGAACCTACCATATGATCCAGCAATATACTTCTGGGTATCTACCCAAAGAATGGAAACCAAACTATCAGACCGACACATGTGTATATTTGTTTATAGCACCACAATTCATAATTGCCAAACTATGGAAACAGCCAAGATGTCCATCGACAGGTGAATGGATTACAAAATTATGGGATATGTACACAATTGAATTTTACTCAGCCATAAAGAAGAACAAAATCATGTTATTTACAGGGAAATGGATGGAGCTGGAAAACATTATGTTAAGTGAGATTAGTCAGTCACAAAGAGTAAAAAAAGTATATGTTCTCCCTAATATGCGGATGTTAGGGAGAAGATGGGGCATAAGAGGGTCTTCAGATGAAAAAGGAGAAACCCTAGATGAGCAAAGAAAAGTTGACTTAACTGATTGTGATGGACAGTGGTGGGGGAGGAGACACCCTAATGCATATGATGTACTTTCACAAATATATCAAAGTCAACCCCAAAATGATCTTGAGAAGGAGGAAGGGCGAAGGAGTGGTGTGGGAACTGGGGAAGAATTTAAATGAGAAATTCATGCATCATATATGCCTTTATCAGCTTGTATGATTACAATGCACCAAGTAATAAAAATATAAGATCCAAATCATAGTTGTGTGTGGTTGCATACACCTGTAATCTCCATCCTTGGGAGGCTAAAATAAGGGTTTCACAGGTTTGAGGCTAGCTTCAGCAACTTAGTGAGACAGTTAACAATTTAGTGAGACACTCTTTCAAAATAAAAATAAAATAGGGCTGGGGGTGTAGCACAAATGTAGAACACACCTGGGTTCAAACTGCAGTACAAAAAAAATCTCAAATCATAACATTAAATCTACTTAGAGTTGCTTTAGTAGCAACTGCCAGATTAACACAAAATAACATAAATCCCTTACATCTGCATATTTGCAAGCTATTTTCTATCTCTCCTATAGAGAGGTTCACACTGCTATTGTAGGTGAGCAAGAACAGCAACGGTCTATTCCCATACCAGTTTATTTGTTAAATCTTATTTTAAGAATTTGATCTCACACATTTTGCTTATTTTCTAGAAATTCCAGGACCCAACTATATCATTCCTTGGTATCTTTCCTGAAGAATTAAAATCAGAATATAATAGTCATACACACATACCATTGATTTTAGCAGCACAATTCAATAGCTAAAGTATAGAATCAACCCAGGCATCTGCAACAGATAAATGTATAAAGAAAATATGGAATATACACACAATGTCATTCTACTCAACCATAAAAAAGAAAAAAATTATGTCACTTGCAGAAAAATTAATGGAACTGGACAATATTTTGCTAAGTGAAGTTAGTCCATCTCAGAAAATCAAGAGTAATGTATATTTTTTTAATATGTGGAAGTTATAGAGAAAATAGTAAACATAAAGGCTTTTAAAAATGCAGAGAGAGAGGGAGGGAGGGACAGAGAGAGAGAGAGAGAGAGAGAGAGAGAGAGAGAGAGAGAGAGAGAGAGAGAGAGAGAGAGAGAGAGAGAGAGAGAGAGAGAGAGAGAGAGAGAGAGAGAGAGAGAGAGAGAGAGAGAGAGAGAGAGAGAGAGAGAGAGAGAGAGAGAGAGAGAGAGAGAGAGAGAGAGACAGAGAGAGAGAGAGACAGAGAGAGAGAGACAGAGAGAGAGAGACAGAGAGAGAGAGAGGTGTAGAGTAATTGAAGGGGTTAGCATTAGGGAGTTAAGGAAGGGAAGGGGGGATTGAAAAAGGAAAGCAATTCAAAAATACTATGGCAATATGTGAATGTATTACTACCAATCTCATTAACTCATGTGGGGAAGGAGTACTATGATATATAATTCTAATGTACTACTACTTTTTTTTTTTTTTTTGTGGTACTGGAGATTGAACCCAGGGTCAATCTACCTTGGAGCTACACACCCAGCCCTATTTTTTTTCCTTTAGTTTGAAACAGGGTCTCACTAAGTTGCAGAGGGCCTCACTAAGTAGCTGAGGCTGCCCTCGATCCTGGATCCTCCTGTCCCAGCCTCCCAAGTACTGGGATTACAAGCTTGTGCCACCACGCATGGCTCACTAATACATTTTTAAAAGAGAAAACATTGGGTTTAAGGAGAGATTCTTGCTAAACTGACCTAACAAGGTTCTTACTAAAGGCAGGCTAGGGTGGTCAGCCATCACCTGGAGATGATGCAGGATAAGGAACCTGAGTAGATACTGAAGATGAGAAGGATTCTTGGCTAAATTAGTATGATACAAAAACAAACAAAATTTGAGGACTAGTTGAGAAGTAGCTTAGAGGAGTGTGAGAATAGTTTGGTCAAGGAGAAAATAATTATCAAGATAAATTCCACACATGCATGTATCCTTTGCTGGATTCTCTATTCTGTTTATTTATCATATATAATGATGATATAATATGAAGAATTAATGTCTTGCTAGTTCTTACTTATTGTAGCTACATAATATGTTAGTCCAAAATTTCTCTTTTTAAAAATATTTTCTTGTTCACTTCATGATTCTATTAAACATGTATTTTAGAATCATATGGGGATTTCATTTAACTTATGGATTAATTTGAGAACAAATGTACAGTTTTATGATATCAAAACTTTCCATTGATGAGCAGAGTGTTTCCCTAGAATTCAAGTGTTGTTTTATGTACTTAGTAGGGTTGGCAATGTTTTTAAAGTATGTTTTATGCATTTACTTTGGCTTCATTCTTGGGGATTTTGTGAGTGTTATTTGAGTTTCAAATGAGGTCTTCACTAGGTTTCATCTTCTAATTTGTGACTGGTAGCATATAGGATAGCTACTACTAATTTTATATGTTGACATTATTTCCAGCTGGCTTTGCAAATGAATGTTTATTTTAATAAATTTCCAAATGTTTTACTGGATGTCAGATTGTTGGCAAAGAATGCCAGTTTTTTTTTTTTTTTACAATTTATTTCTGATGTCTTTTTCTTATCACATAGAACTTGCTAGAATCTACTTTTTGTCTTAAGAAATTTTGTATGATCTTCCAAATCATTAACTTAATCTTTATTCTTGTCCATCTTCCTAGTTAGCTCATCTATTAATTTTTATTTTTATTAAATTTTGGGCACAATGTTTCTAGCTTCAAAAAATGCTCATTATTCCTCTTGTTTCTCTTCACGTTCTTTCTAATTATTTTTTCTGAACAGTGTTTTTTTTTTTTTTTTGTGGTACTGGGGATTGAACTCAGGGGCATTCTACCTCCGAGCTACACCCCCAGCCCTATTTTTTTTTTTTTATTCTTTATTTTGAAACCGAGTCTCACTAAGTTGCGGAGTTCCTCACTAGGTAACTGAGGCTGGCCGCGAACCCGGATCCTCCGGTCTCAGCCTCCCAAATGCTGGGATTACAAGCGTGCGCCACCATGCCCGGCTCTGAACAGTGTTTTTAAAGGAATAAAATAAGACTGTTTTCTTCAGTCTTATTGATTATAATGATTATAATTATTTAAAATTTCCTTGTTTCTTTCAAAAATTCTTATTTCTCTGGAATTCGTTTTACTTGCAGCCTTTAAGATGTATTTATATTCTTAATTTACATATGGCAATTGTACGTATTTATGGGGAGCAGTGTGATAATTTCATACAATGTGTAAAATCAGATCAGATTAGTTGGAATATTAATCACTTCAAACATCATTTATCTTTTCCTTGTGTTGAAATCATTTAAAGTACTCTCTAACTCCAATGTAGTGATTGAAAGGATTTAGGGAGGGGAGGAGAAGGGTGAAGAGCTAAAGAGTGTAACAATTTAAATAATCCTATGTATGTACAGAATTACCAGTTCCGATCTCCATGACATGTACAGGGAGGAGGAAGGGAGGGAGGGGAAGAACTCGGATCGAAGTGTTCCAAGAGTTGTGTGCATGTGTGCTTCTATCATTCCATACTCCAATATGATGTATAATTACAGTGCCCCAAATAAAAAAAAATCCTCTACTAGCTATATTAAAATATACAATTAATTGTCATCCACAGTTCTACCATTTCCTGCAGCATTTTTATCACACTGCTGGTTTCCCTTACATAGAGTGACTCTTAGTAGTTCTTAACAGTTATTTTTGAAGGGCTCATTTGAGTGATTTGGTAGTTGGGAGAGTTGTTTCCTAGGAATAAGTTGGAATTCTTGTTCTTTCAATCATGAATTTACTTATACCCCAGCAACAGGCTCCAGGGTATATCATGGAGAATAGACGGGGTGTCTGCTCAAAATTGTGTCAAACAACACAAAACTGAACCACTGGAGTAGACATCTTTTTCCTTTATAAATATGGATTACAAAACTATGGGATATGTACACAATAGAATTTTACTCAGTCATAAAGAAGAACAAAATCATGTTCTTTGCAGGGAAATGGATGCAACTGGAAAACATTATGTTAAGTGAGATTAGCCAGTCACAAAGAGTAAAGAAGCATATGTTCTCCCTAATATGCAGATGTTAGGGAGAAAATGGGGCATAAGAAGGTCCCCAGATGAAAAAGTAGAGACCCTCGATAAATAAAGAAGTTGATTTAACCGAAGGGGGTCGACAGGGGGTGGGAGGAGGATATCCTAAGGCACATGATGTACTTACACAATTATATCAAGGTCACTCACTGAACTGAACTTGAGAGGGAGGGAGGGCAAGGGAGAGGGGTGGGAATTGGGGAAGGGGTCAGATGAGAAATGTGCACACATATGTCGTTATCAATTTGTATCTAACAAAGATGTATACATACAAAGCACGAATTATTACAATAAAAATATGTTTATCCTTGGAACTTGGAATTGAAGTAGCTTAATATTTAATTCAAATGCTGACATATAGGTTGAGCAAATATCTAACTTAATCTTTTAAACACAGTTATAAATTTAATATAGCAGAAAAATAAAATTGAAAGTACTGCTCTACAATGAAATCCAGAAGAGTAATGAAGCTTTAATTTCTTCTCTGCTTTAATGCCTTGTCTAACTTTGGCACTCTGCATTAGTTACTATTTATCTGAAGCTAAAGAGAGGGTTTAAGAGTTACTAGAACTTCTATGACATATTTTGGAGTTAGAATATAGAACTTTGATTTGAGTTTAGGATTCACATTAGGAAGTTGCGAAGATGTTTGCATTTATGTCTAAGGAGTTAGGATGGAATTGCCAGTAATGGAATTTTGATGGGTTTTGAGCAAGAGAGCATCACAGTGAAAGTAGCTTTGCTTTGGTATCCAGGATAAATATAATGGAAAGGAGGAGACTAAGAGTCTGTGGCAGTAATCTAGGATAAAATGATGAGGGGAAGGGCTGAGGGGCTTGGAATGAAAAGTAACAAAGAGTATAGCCGGAACAAAGGAATGTTGGAATTTGGTGATTTCTTGGATGAAAGAGTGAAAAAAGAAAAGTAATGAAGAAATACAAAGGTTTCAAACTTGGATTACTAGAAAAGAAATAATAGTGTTACAGAACTAATTAAGAGGATAAAAAAGAAGTACTGTTTATCTTCTGGTTTATCTATCATTTAAACACTTAGATGTAATCATGTTTTATATCTTGGATTCTTTTATATTCCCTGTCCACTGACACTAAGAAGATCTAATTATATAACAAAACAGAGGTGGAGAAGATGTTGTTTGACTTAAGTGATGGTCAGCGGTGCAAACATCCCGGTTGCAGGATTGTCATCATGTCACCAAAGCTCTTCAGTAGATTTGGCTAGCTGGATGCAGTCCATCTTCCATTCTGGACCATAATATAGTTTATCAGAATGGAACCAATTCAGGAGGTGGTTGATTCATGAAAAACCTGACCTAGACTTATCAGTCTTTCAAAAGAAATTTTAAAAATTGGATGGATATAGCCGGACGTGGTGGCGCACGCGTTTAATCCCAGCATTCGGGAGGCTGAGACCGGAGGATCTGGGTTCAAGGCCAGCCTCAGCTACCTAGTGAGACACTCCGCAACTTAGTGAGACTCGGTTTCAAAATAAAGGATAAAAAATAGGGCTGGGGGTGTAGCTCGGAGGTAGAATGCCCCTGAGTTCAACTCCCAGTACTGCAAAAAAAAAAAAAAAAAAAATTGGATGGATATTTTTATCAGTAGAAGCTGCTTTAAAGGTATGAAAAAATTCTCTTTTAAGGCCTCCTAGAGTTTTTGTCTCTGTCTGTTGCTATTGGTTGATGTGCATTAAAATCACCTTTAAGCCGGGCATAGTGGTGCATGCTTGTAATTCTAGTACTTGGGAGGATGAGACAGGAGGATCACAGGTTCACAGTCAGCTTCAGCTATTTAGTGAAGGCCCCCTGCAACATAGTGAAACCCTGTTTCAAAAATAATGAATAAAAATAGGGCTGGGGGTGTAGCTCAAAGTTAGAATACCCCTGAGTTCAACTCCCAGTACTGAAAAAAAAAAAAAAAAAAAAAAAAATTCCTTTAGCGTTTATTAAAACAGATTGCTGGGTTTCACCCCCAGAGTGATTCAGTTAATCTTGAGTGGGGCCTGAGAATGTATATCTCTACCAACTTCCCAGATGCTGCTGCTGCTGCTGCTGCTGGTGGTTGGGGACCAAACTTTGAGAAGCAGTGGTTTAGGAAGGGTAGAAGGAATGAGATTTGTGTTTACATGGAATCAGTTACTCTGCAGTTAGGAATGCTGTTCCCTATGGCTGGACATTCTGAGCTTGAATCTGTTGTGCTCTTTGTTTTCTGAAGCAGCAGAAACCAGTTAGCAGGTGACAAATTTCATTACTCTACTTTTTTTTGAATTTTCCCAGGGAGTGCTAAGTATACAACTGTTAGTGCTGGCACTTTTCTGTTATTTTAAGGATTTGTTGGTTTTTCCAAGGTGGTTTTTCTTCAGTGCCAAGAGATGTGAATAGGAACACTATGATGATATTCGGGTCTGTCTTGGTATTTGATACACTATAGAATTTATATTTTCCATTTAGTATTAATTTTTATCTATTGCTTTCTTTTAAAATGCTTTTCAATTCTTATTTAATTAGCGTTACAAATGGCATTGCTTATAAACATGCTTGTAAGCACAGCAATGTGGCTTTCGGCATCTTTGTAATGGAAGTTTAAACTACTTGGAACTCTAGCTTACATTCCTTTAGGTCTTTATGTTCTAAATATTCTTTTCCATGATGCCAAAAAGGTTCTGTGTGATCGTCTAAAGTTTGAAATTCTTTTTCAAATCAAAGGCACTGCCAAACTCAGAAGCAACTGTGTGAAGAAAATGTGTGGAAACACCACTCATTACAGGTTGGTTTATAAAAAGAGTTGCAGATTGATAGGTCTTTGAAAAATGTTTGGTGACACAAAACTCTTTCAATCAGTTCCAAATCTGGCAACTCTCTTGTTGCATTAGATTTTCTTTCCCTCACTTTTCTTCTCTTTCTAACAGAGACAGACACATCCCTTTTCCTGCATCCCATTTTAGATGACTGATGGAAAAGTAAACACCAAATATGAGCATGTGGGGATGGTTTATTTCTTTTTGCCTTGACTAGAAGGCAGTGTTGAAAAGGAGACACTGCTGTCATTTCACAATGTAGGAAATTTAGAAAAGGTGTTAGAGCTGTTTTAAATAATGTCTATTTTTGGATTATGCCATTCATGAGGGTATGTAGTCTTTCCTTTATAGAAGGAATTTGTTTAAAGTATATCTGAGATCTCTTGGTGACAAATAAACAATGTGTTCAAAAGAAAGCCCAGTAATTTTTTCATTAGATGATTCATGCTGAAAAATGTCAAATGATCAGAAATGAGAGACCCAATGATCGGGTCATTAGAAACATATGGTTATGAGTATTATTATGCATGCCAACTCTAAATATGGAATCTCTGTCCCTTCTTTTGTCCTTATAAAGATGGCAGAGTCTTTTGTGCCTAGTTCTTTTCTTTTTACATCTTAAACTCTGTGTCCTTACGTTTCCTTATCTTGGTGAGTTTGCCTGGGTTTAAATTCTGACTCTCCTACTTATTCACTAGATGATGTTGATAAAGTTACTTAGCCTTTCTGCACCTCAATTTCCTACTTTGTAAAATGGAAACAATGAGCATATTTACCTTGAAAGATTACCCTTAGAACAGTTTGTGGTACATAATGGGTGCTCAATCAATGTTGGCTTTCATTATTTACTTTGACTAAACTTCCTATTTTGATTTATTACCACCACCCACAGGGAGGAAAAGTTATGACTATCAATATAAATTGCTATTTAGGATATCACTTCAGAATGGTTCAGACTTGAAATATCTTGAATGTGAGGATTTAGATGGTTATCATCATGAAAATTGAATATGTGGTATTTTGGTCATGGGTTTGAAGATAGATACACTTACGCTTCTTAGAAATCGTACTGTGTTATGATAATTTCTCCACCAATTAAGAATGGACAATTCCATTTTTGGCCAGTGAACTTTGGATTAGTTTGTTTAGTGAGAAAAGCTCTATTATCTTTATTTCTGTTCTATTTTATCTGAAACAATAAAAACATTGTACTAAAGAGGGTAATTGTTAATCATATTGAAACCCTTAACAATGACTCAAGTAAAATATAGCTATGAAAATAAATTTTTCCAAACTGAACTTGAGATGCATGCTGAGGATAATTTTTATAGGCATTAAAACAATATGTCTAGATTCCTGGTAATCCCAAGTTCCTGTCTTCCAACTCATTAAATCAATAGCATCCATTCCTTTCTGGGGAGGAAAGACCCAGCTGAGAACAAATAACATCTATAGCAAGCTTTTTTGAGCTAGGAAAGAAAGAAGAGTGGGTGTTTGTCATAATTTTCTTATAAATTTAGGGTGGGAATCATGAAGCAGAACAGAATACCCACTCCACTGTCCCTGTTTTGAGAAGACCAGTGGAGACGAGAGCCAGGTACAGGAAGATACAGAATGCAGATATCTCACCAGCAGGCATAATTGTACATTCTGTGGTGATAGGTGGGTACTAGCCTGCCACCCTAAAACATCAAGGCAGTCAAATCACTGCCATCAGCAAGGTTTCTCAGGGGACAGGACAGATTGAAAAACATTTCAATTAGGAGTCAGTGAGATCCCAGAGGATGGAGGAGATAAATACCCTTCTTTACTCAGACAACACCATCTTAAGAAGAAGTAGAATGTTTCTATTTTAATTGTGCAGTTAAATAATTTTTGTTTCTTTTTCCTTCAGTAAGAAAATGGTGTCAGTGATAATAAGTAAAGTAAATGAGTTGTAGAATATAAATTTTACCCCCACTACAGAAAGCACTAAAGATATTGAAACTAAAGATGTAAGAAATGAAAAATTGAGTTTTCTGAGGATTGCAAACATGGCAGCATAGACAGCATCTTCAGCTCAAGTGCAGGCCCCATAATCTCAGTGCCTGGAGGTTTTTAATCTAATTGCTCACCTGACTGTAATTTCTCTATTTTAATTTCTTATCTGTATTTTTCTGTCCACATAATAATTTTCCTATGGTCTTCCTCTTTTGTCAAGCCCTTCCCTAATTTTAGTGATGCATTTGTTTATACCTGAAAGTAATATGATCTATTCTCAAGGGTTTTGTTTTAGTTTTGTTTCTTGTTTGATTACCCTTTTTTCTTCCTTTGAACACTTCTAATTATAACTTACACCAAGGTAGGAGTAGTTTATTCTGTAATTTTTAGATATAGGTAATTACTATTTAGAATCAATTTTATTTCTGTGCTTTTACTGTTAGTCTAAACATAATGTATACTTTCTGGCCATGATGATACAATTATTTTAATAAAGAAAGAATCAAGCTGACCAACAGCAGGAAGTATATATAACTCTTTGAATACCACTGTTAAGCAGTTGAGTTCAATGACCATGCTGAAACTTGAGAAAAGTCTACTTACTATTTAGTTTTGTGGTATATTGACATTTCACATGTCAGTTTGCCTGTTTCATGGGATTTGTAAGCTGAAAGACCTTGATGCTAACTTAATATAAACAAGATAAAATATTCTTAACAGCGTGTGCTAACCATATGTGGGATTCATTTGATGATGTTTTTCATTTTCTTCAGAAAACATATCTCAGGACCACTAGCAGTTATTTTTCAGAAGTTGTCTTTTTTTGTTTGTGTGTGCATGTATGTGTGTGCATGTGGTACTGGAGATTGAACCGAACCCAGGGGCACACCCCCTGCCCTATTTTATTTTGAACTGGGTGTCACTAAGTTTCTGAGGCTGGCCTCGAATCTGCTATACTCCTATCTCAGCCTCCCAAGTACTGGGATTACAAGTATGTACCACCATGCCCAGCTATTGTTCAGAAGTTTAAAATACATGAGTAAAGTGGTATCATACTGAGCAGTGGCTCCATCATCTCTAAGGTTCCACTTAAGCTGAAGCCCTGGTATATCACAGACAACAAAGTCAGAGGCACTTGTCCATGCTGTGCATTTACTCACTCACTCATCCGGGAATTTTTGTTTTTGTTTTTTCCTTCTCTGGTTAGGTATGTGCTAAATGCATTTTTGAGATGGAAGTCATTGTTTTGGGAATCAAGGAATGTAGAGATTGTCAGGGAGTTGGACTTATAAACAGGCATGTATTAGAATAAAGGTCTGTACAGGTTGATCATAGAGCCTAGAGGATGGGCTGATTCAACTTGGAGGTGGTCAGGGGAACAGCTCCTTTTGATGAAAAAATACCCACTATTATCCAAGCAAACAGGGAAAGGAATCATTCAATACAAGGAGCAAGAATAAAGGTGACTTCTTGAGAGAACTTCAAGTTTGATGTGACCCAAACATAAAATACTTCGTGAGAAAGTGGTATGTTATAGAAGTTGAAAAGTTCAGTTAGAGCCAGATTGTCAACTATCCAATTTGAATCTAACAAGAACTCTGTGAGGTAGGTGGTGTTATGCTTACTTCACAGATGAGGAAACAGACATGGAGAGCTCAAATGAGCTCAGACAACTTTCCCAGGACCATGCAGAAATAGCAGAATGAATCTTTTGAGCTGAATTTCAATGCTTATCTCATTGTTACAAGCAGAGGAGTTACTGAATTTTTTTTTGTCTCTTAATAGCCCTTTTTGCTTTTAACAATATGATCAATGATACTGAATTAGATTGCTTAATGAAGAGCAATTTTATTTGGATAGCTAAACTACTCAAAATTAATTAATTAAAGTTAATTAATTAGTTAATTAATTAATGATACAAGGGATTGGACCCAGGGATGTTCCACCTTGAAGCCTGTTTCCAGCCATCTATTAGTTTGATTAAGGAATATGCAATGTTTTAATAAACTTTGGAAACATTTAAGTCTCAATGCACCATGATGTAACTCCAGAATGTTTTTTTAACAATTGAGGCTTTTGTATATTATTATCCCTATGTGTTGAAATTTTGAAAAAAAATGAACAAATATTTTACAGAGATGCATCAAAAAAAATTAATGGTCTTGGGAGAAGTTTGCAGTTCTTTAATTGACATTTCCTTTGCAGACTTTATCACTGCTGAATCCAAAAGGCACATATAACAGTGTATATGCACAAAATTTGCAGTTAAATGTCTGTGTGTGTTAATAGCATGATCTTAGGCCTGGCTTAAATTTTTAGTAAAATAAATTTAAATTGGTGCAATTAAGAAAAACTCTAAAATTCTATAGGAGTTTATCCCATGATTCTCTTAAGACAGATAAAAGCCAAGAATCTCTCTTTAAAATGGTTTCTAGGACTAGGGGTGCAGCTCAGTGGTAGAGTTCTCATCTAGCATATGTGAGGCACCCCCCCACACACATCCACATACACAAAAGATTTAAAAAGATGGTTTCTGATGTCTCCTATTTCTTATACAGATTCTGTTTTTGTGGTATACTATTGGTTGTCACATCTGATATTATTTAATAAACTGAAGAACATTGATCTCATTATTAGTGTTCAGTTAGAATTAGTTCTGTATAATGCCAATTATTTAATATTAGATTTAAGCATCTTTATAAGTATTACATTATTAGTTAAATTAAA
>PVLC010002562.1:18040-112477 GCA_004027655.1 Graphiurus murinus
GGTACTGGGGATTGAACTCAGGGGCATTCTACCTCCGAGCTATACCCCCAGCCCTATTTTTTATTCTTTATTTTGAAACCGAGTCTCACTAAGTTGCAGATGGCCTCACTAGATAGCTGAGGCTGGCCGCGAACCCGGATCCTCCGGTCTCAGCCTCCCGAATGCTGGGATTACAAGCGTGCGCCACCACGCCCGGCAAAATATTTTTATTTTTATTCTGATTTCCGATATTTTCCAAAATACCTGTAGGCACAGATGAAAAACTATTTATGCCACTTTAATGGTAACCTTATTTTCAAGAAATAAGATGTTTTCAGCCATAAGTTTTGCCTACTCTGTTTTTCTTAACAAATTATATACTTTAATGGTGACAATTGATCACAAAGGAATTCACTGCAACTCTTCAGTTCTTTCAAATATATTTATTTGTATTTTTTAATATTTTCAATGTTTTGTGAATGATCCTTCTCTATGAATTAAGTTTTTGATGACAGAATAAATTTGCTTCTGCTTAGATGTAATATCCCAAATATCATTTACTTAAATATTGTGATACTTTAGAACATATTATAGTACCACTTATTTTTATGAGTTTCACACTGTATGAAGAATCCAGTTCTAAAAGATCACTGATCTGTGTTAATAAAATACACCGTTATTTTACCTTAACACCATGAACACTGTGGTTTGACTACACATTTTTTGGAAAACATCATATCATGAAATCTTATTTTGATTTTATAATGAAATAAGTAAAGTCAATGAGGAAGGCACCCAAATCATTATCCAAATATTCAATTATAGGAAGGAGTAAGCTTACAAAGCTAAACAAGTGCTGTTTATGCAGAGTTTTCTGTAGTAGTGGAGAGGTAGAGCTCTAGTAGAATAGGTTCAAGAGTTCAGAAGCGTGAGGGAGGCAGTGGGATTGGACTGATCTTTCCAGAATCTTGGCTGTGAATGGAAGGTCAGAGGGATATTACAGAGAGTTGTTGAATCAACAATGGGGGAGACTTGCAGGCTTCTGAGTAAGCACTAACAGTAGGGAGGAAAAGATTGCATCTTTCTGGAAAAGGAAGGAAGATAACAAATGAAATAAGATCTTGATCCTGGAGTAATGGAAAGGAATGAATTCAGAACCTAGGAGGAAGGATACTTTATGCTCTGAGATCTGCAGAAAGAAGTGGGGTGTTGTTGGTGTCTGAGGTGACAGAAGAGGAAGTAGAGGAAGTTCATGACTTGTTTTATTAATTAAGTAGGGGGCAAACCATTTGTGAATGGCATGAAGAGAAGGCAAGTTGATTGTGAGGGTTTGGAGAATTGAAAATTTGGGAATGGCTCTTCCCAGAATTGGATGTGTACTAGCCATTAGGACCAACTAAGTGTTTAGTTCTGTGGTGTGGTGACTCATTAAGTTGACTATCATTTCGTGAACATTTACTACTGGTCAAGTGCTTGCTTGGGTTTAGGTTACAGAGATAAGAGACTTGGTTCTGCTCCTCAGGTTATTTCCAGACTGGCTGCCATGTGGGTCCACTATGACAGCTAACAGGAGCAACATCTTTTTCAACTTGGGAGAAGGGAGAGGCAAATAAACTCTCCCTGAAGGAGAGCTTCTTAGACTCCTTTATGTGCCTGCTTAGCTTTATATGTGTTTTAAACAAGATTATCTATTTCTCAAGCAAATTAGAAACAGAAAAATGTAAAGGTCTAAATTATGCGCTAAATGACATCTGACAAGACAATAGGAAATTAATACACCACAAAAACTAAACAAAAAACCCCTGACAACATACTAGTCAGACTCCCTTATTTACTAATGCTCCAAATCAAATTCAAAGTGAAGAATAGGAAAAGGAGGAGAAGGAGACAGAAGAGGAGGAGAAGAAGGAGGGGGTGGGGAGAAGTTATTGATTCATACCATTGCAAAAATCTGGAGGTACTCCTGTTTTCAGAAATGGCTATATCTAAGCATTTAAACAATATCAGGTCTTTATCTGTCTACATATTTCAGAAAGGAAATTACTATTTACTCCAGCACTTTTGCACCATACAGTAATATAACGGTGTGCTTCTATTTGAGAAGGAAAATGTTCTATTTTGTCATAGTCATGTATCTGTCCCTCATGTCCCAGGTTCAGGAAAGCTGCATTCCCTATTCAATCTGCCTGCTGAATCCGATGGGGATATTTTGCCTCAGCATACAGTAACAAAAATTGCTATTATTCACATTAAAAAAAGTTTTTGGGCAAAACCACCAAATCTTCAATTCAAGATTATCATGATTTCTTCCCATGGATTGGATTAGTTGGGTATTTTTAGGCTTTTGTTACTTGTTAATTCTGAAAACTTCACCTTTATTAACAAAGTAACCACTAATCACTTGAACATAATTCTGAATACATGCCCTATGGAAATCTGTTGTTGAGAGAGAGTAATTCAAATAGTAGAAAACAAATATATATTAGAATTTCAGATGAAGATAGAGAATAAATCACATGTGCTTGTTTGAGAAAGAATTTATATGGTTATACAGCTCTGAATAGATAAAGTATTATAAATGCTTCATTGTGAATCTTCCTTAACATTCAAACATACTGGCCTGTTCACAGATATCTTAGTGGTTTTGAATTTAATAGAATCTATTAAGCACTTTTACAAATATTGCTTAATACTTTTAGGAAACCACTTGATATTGAAATTTTAATATTCCTAATTTTTGTAAAGTCAATACATAGGACCATGAGGCTAATTTAAACCATGTTATGTGCAAAGGAATTGTTAGTTTTAGAGTTTTATAAAATAATTTCTATATGTTTTATGTAATTAATTATTATTAATCATTTTATATTTTTTGTTAGAATATTGACCAAGGATGTCTATATTATTTCCTTTATCTGGTTTAACTCCTTTAAACCTCATTGAAATTCTTCAGTAGGTGATCAATTTAGCATTATTATTGGTGCTGCTCAAGTAATCAATGCACCTAGGGTGCTATATACCATAAACCTATGATTTGGATTGTCCAATTTTATTACAATGATTAATAGAAATGAAAACTATTATTATTTTTGCATCATTATCAGTTAGTTTTTGACATAATTCTTACAATCAAGAAAATAAATATATCTGTTTAGCATTAATAATTTTTAATGCTTGGGTTTTGAAAATATGTTTGAGAGTCACTTGAAGGCTCCATGTCAGGCTTGTTATTGATTATCAACCAAATGTCCTTGTATGAAAGATATGAGAGAATATAAAAAGTTTAAAGTTTCTGTGTAATCTAGAGTAAAAATGAAGGTTTATGATTTGAACTTTGCAGTCAAAATATCCTCTCCTCTCCTTCCTCGCATTTTCTTAAACAGATAAGATTATACGTAGGGTCACCACATTTTTTTGTTTGTTTGTTAGAGCAGGGCATTCTGCCCTCTACATTTATACTCAGAGGTTCAAGCTATACAAAACAAAGAGCAATAGGAAAATCTAGTCAAAAAGAAAAAATATGTATATATGGGTAAGAATAAAAAAAATGTGTCTAGGGATCATATGTGAATATAGAGCTCATGCTACGTAGTCCAAGACATTCAGAAGCAACCAGAGATTTGGTTCTAAGATTTCTAGCAGCCAGCAAAAAGAGGGAAGCTAGACCAGTTACAAGAATAATCATTTTCACAAGAATAGACAGTTGTGCTAGAGAAGCAAGACTGTTTACTCACACTAAAGACAGATATTTTTTCTGTTAGTCCCTATACAGTTAGGAAAATGGTGGCTCCTCTTCCTTTGGATCAAATGTTTGGCAGAACCTTCTGATTTCCTAGAATACTAAATAGAATTTGGAAATTTCTCAATGACAAGGTAAAAGGTAAAAGATTTGCTGACATTATTTCATCCCTAGAAAAATGCTCATAGCATTTTTATTTATTTATTTATTTATTTTTTGCGGTACTAGGGGTTGAACTCAGGGACATTCTACCTCCAAGCTATACCCCCAGCCCTATTTTTTATTCTTTATTTTGAAACCGAGTCTCACTAAGTTGCAGAGTGCCTCACTAGGTAGCTGAGGCTGGCCGCGAACCCGGATCCTCCGGTCTCAGCCTCCCGAATGCTGGGATTACAAACGTGCGCCACCATGCTCACAGCATTTTGAATCATGATAAAAATAGATTATTGTTTTCAACACCAAATGCTATAAAAAACCAAGATACCATTATACTATGGAAATCAATGATAATTAACATGGTTTATGCTATTTTATAGTTTGCAAAGTGCTTTCATGTTTATTTTCATACAAAGTCTTTACAGTGTCTCTGTCCAGTAGATAACATTATTTATACTGGTCTGCCTATTGATTTGAGGTCAGGAGACTTGCTGGAACTCACACAACAAGGAAGTAATATAGCTAGGACTGAAACTAGAACCAAATATTTAATATAATATGTTTTTCTCACTATAGCAGCTATAATTTAATTTTACAAGGAAAACTCGCAATCATTTATCATTGGTATAAGCATTTTTCCAATGCTTGTTTCATATATTAACAGCATACTTTTATCTATTGCTGTAATCTTGATAATGTAGAATAGGTTAGAGAATGATAGGCATAATAAAATAACTATCTTTTATTGAATACCATGCTATTGCTTGAGATAGTTATTATAAAAGCTCTACAAGGTAAATATCAGTGTCCACCTTTTGCAGCTTAAAAGAACTAATGTCAGGATGAATATAACTAACATAGCTGGTATGTGGCAGAGCCAAAGATCAAGCTAGATATTTCTGACTCCCAAAACCTCATTCTTGGTAACCACATTGTGTGGCTTGGCAGCTTTCATGACAGACATCAAACAAGGGTACATGATGGTGGAGTAAATTGTGAGACCACTTGTTTTTCCCTTAGAAGGAAAATTACAGAAAGTATAGCTTCCTGGATAAATTTCTGTTTACTCCCTAGGACATATTAATATTGGAAAACAGAGTAGGTTTTTTTTTTTATACCAGTCTTTGTATCTATATTTAAGAATATGACCTGGAGAAGATTATCAAGGTAAAGCTGCTGGCCTGATAGCCAACAGGTTCTAAAAGTGAAAAGTGAACTCATTATGTGTGTGACAGCATAACCTCCACTTTGGAATTCAGCACATAGACACTTTCTTTCTGCTCTTTGTTATGGCTTTTGAGATGTAAAAGGGTATTGTCATTTTTAGCTTGGCTGGCTACAAAAAAAAAAAAAAATCATGGTTTTAGCAAGGAGAGGGTGAGCCATGTCCAATTTATTTTAAAATTCAAAATACTTCTTTATCAAAAATCCATTGGCTATAAGTATGTGGATTTGTCTGTGTATCTGCTATTCTATTCCATTGGGATATGTGTCTGTTTTTATACAAGTACCATGATGTTTTTGTTACTATAGTTATGTAATATAATTTGAAATCAGATACTGTGATACTTTCAGCATGATTCTTGTTGCTTAGAATTGCTTTGGATATTCTAGGTCTATTGTTTTTTCATATGAATTTTAGGACTATTTTTTCTAGCTCTGAAATGAATAACCTTGATATTTTGATAGGAATTTCTTTGAATCTGTGGTTTTCTTTAGGAAGTAAGATGGCCATTTTGACAATATTTATTCAATCTATTCAAGAACATGGGATGTCTTTCCATCTCCTAAGGTCTTCATCATTTTTTCTCCAATGTTTTATAATTTTCATTTTAGAGGTCTTTTACCTTCTTGGTTAGATTTATCCCTAAGTATTTTATATTTTTTTCTTGTGGCTATTCTGAATGCAGTTATTTTCTGGATTTCTGTTTCAGTGGATTATGGTTGGTGTATAGAACATCTATTGATTTTTTAAGTTGACTGTGTTGGATACTTTTCTTAATTTATCAGCTCTAGAAATCTTCTGGTTGAGTTTTTTAGGTCTTCTAAGTATAGGATCATGTCACCTGCAATCAGAGATAATTCCACTTCTTATTTCTTTATTTGTTTACTTCTAAATCTAAGTTAAATTTTCTCTTCTTGCCTAATTGTTCTGGATAAAATTTCTTGTCTTGCTCTGATTTTATAGAAAATACTTTCAGTTTTTCCCTATTCAGTATGATTTTGGCTTTGGGTTTATCATATATTGCCTTTATCATATTCAGCTAAGTTCCTTCTATCCCTAATTATTTTAGTGTTTTTAACATGAAGGGGTGTTGGATTTTTTCAAATGTATTTTTCTGCATCTATTGAGATTATCATGTAACTTTTCTGTTTGTGTGATTAATTACATTTATTGGCTTGCATATATTGAAGAAACCTTGCATCCTTGGACCCAAAACCATATGCTGGAAAAAAGTCAGCCTCTTCAACAAATGATGTTGGGAAAACTGGATATCCATATGTAGAACAATGAAATTAGACTCATCTCTAACCTTGTACAAAACTCAACTCAAGATAGACCAAAGACCTAGAAATTAGGCCAGAAACTCAAGAATTACTAAAAGAAAACATAAGACAAATTATTCAATATATAGGCACTAGAAGAGACTTCCTTAGTACGACCTACAAGACTCAGAAAATAAAACTGAGGATCAACGAATGGGATAGCTTCCAATTAAAAAGCCTCTGCACCACATAGGAAACAATTGAGAGCCTGAAGAGAGAACAGAATGGAGAAAATATTTGCCATTGACTCCTCTGATAGAGGATATGATCTAGAATATTTGAAGAATTCAAAAAACCTAACACAAAATAACCCCCCAAATAACCCAGTCAAAAACGGGCAATTGATAGCTAGGCATGGTGGCACATGCTTGTAATCCCAGTAGTTGGGAGGCTGAGACAAGAGGATCAAGGGTTCATAGTCAGCCTCAGCAACTTTAAGAAAAATAGAACCATAAAGACCTAATGCATTAGTACACAGAGAGGTGCAAATGAAAACAATACTAAGATGTCACTAATATGACACTGAATAGAGTGGCAAGAGTTAGAAGGCTAGATAGTCCATTACTGGCAGAGATGTGAGGATGTAGGAGCAACACATATATTCTTAATGTATGCTGGAGAAAATTTTGGCATTACTCAGTAAGCTTACCTATTCCTCTTACACTGTAATTCTGCTTTTTGGCATATATCTCAATAAAATTCTTAAATAAGTCTATATAGGGTGTTCTGTAGGAAAATGTGTGCAATGTATATCAGAGCACTAGGCAACAGTTAGGAGTACCTGTAGCAATTTGGAAGGGGTAGCAAAATAGCATGGAACAGTAAAAGAAGTGTGATGTGATCTATCATAGAATGCAGTTACACCAATTAAAATAAGGGCATAAAAGCACTATCTATCTTGTAAGAATTCTTATTAATAAGAAGAAGCATATAAGTATATTTGAATATGCATGAGAAGAGAAGAAGGGGAATGCAAATTGAGAGTAAAAGGGAAAACATATAACAGAGGGACTTTCTGTTAATGAATGGTTATAATGTATCATTAAATGAATAGTATGTTAATAAAGTCAAAAATATGGAGACTCAGGGTGGTAAGTGATCACAACTTGAAGAATTCAGCAAATACTTCATGGAAAATGTCATTTGAGATGTATTATAAAGGATAGGTAAGATTTTAGAGAGATGCTATAGAGGATGGCAAACTGGCATGGGAAGTGGGTAATGAAATATCTGGAGAGAGCCTTCTAGGGGGGAGTATGAGGACGAGCAAATGCTTGGCAACACAGTGGCAGGGGGCCGAGTTCACTTTAAAAAAAAGGAGGAGTTCACCTCGCACACATGGCACCCATGGGGCAATCACAGTCATCATCATCATCATCATCATCATCATCCACTTTATAGATGAAGAAGCCATGTCTCAAAGAGGTCAGTAACTTTCCATTCACACATCCTGCAAGTGCCAGAGTTATGATGAGAAGTCAGGTTTATCTGACTCTACCATGCTAGACTTTCTTTCTCCAGAGACATTGGCACTTCCGAAAAATAGTGCCATGCTATCTATTCCTGTCAATGTAAATGCAAAGGGGCCTTGTCGTGAAGTGGTTAAATGATTCAAAACTCAGCCCTATGCTAGGTATGGCTTTAATTACCCCCTGCTACTGATTAGCTTGATAGCAAAAGAGGTTATTTGAGAAGGAAGCTGCCATATTATAAAGGCCTGCCTATATAATAGAAGCCTTTCTGCTCATGTGTCTCTCATTGAAATGATGGAGGGGCTCTGCCAACATTGAGCTAAATAAGGAGAAAACATTTCTAAGCACCCTTTTAACCCTGTTAGAACTATACATTCTGAAATCCCTTCAACTAAAAAATGAGTAAGAGAACAAAAGGGGCAAAACTAGTCTTTCAACTACAAAGACTGAGGCTAAAGCATTAGAGAGCCCCATTTATCACACTGACTGGATACAGTTAAACTCCAAGCTCTTATGCAATTAAAGATGGAGGAAATGGCTCCATCTATAAGGTAGGATTCTGAGTTTCAGCATATTGAACCAGAATGTAGGGATTATTCTGGTCTATGTTGGAGTAGGATTTGGTTCATTGGAAATAAATAGCTAGGTGAACATTTAAGCCAATCACTATGACTATTTCATGTTTTAGAAAGTTACATTTGCAACATGAGAAAACAGTTAAGTATAGAAGTCCACCAATGCGATACAAAAGCCAAAATGTTTAGAAAGGGCTTTTAGTGACAGACCCATATGAACTAAAGTTTCAACAAGTCTGTTTTTTATTTATGCCTTCCTTCTTCTTGCATCTTTACCCATTTCTCAAATTCTTCCCTTGCTATTTACACATCAAAACATCTGGGATTGTGCTTCCAGCACCTGCTATAGGAAGTGGAGATTGTACTGCTGAGAATATGCTTTTAAATGGCAAAAATTAAATTAATATTCCTTATTTAGTTCAAAAGAAATATGTTTTAAAATCTGGTTATTCTAAACAAATATACAACCTAAAACAATATCAACAACATAACAAATATCTAAACCTGAAGATCTTGATGAAATTATAAAAGGAAGGATATAACACACAGACTGAAAACAGACTCTTCATAGTTTAGACCTGGACGACTCTGCAGTACATCTGTTTAACATCTTGCAGTTTGAAGAACTCTGCCTTGAAAAACCTTCTGCAGCAATGACACACAGAATAAAAGGTTATGTTATGACTTTCAGATGGAAACCTGCAAAAGTTTATCTGCTACGCTGGACTGTTCACTCTTGCTACTTTTGATTCTGTTAGAAAGATTTTTCATGTGTGAATTATAATGCATTTTTAATGTTTCTATTGGAAAAAGAAAACAGAAAGAATTTTTACTTGGAGAGAGAAAACATGCTATGGAATGAATAGAATGTTATAGTTGTGATCTCCAAATGAAGCTAAAATCCCCCCAGTAGGGATTTTATAGAGTGTGTTTTAATAATGAGCATATAGGCCTATAATACAACCCAATGTGGGTTAGAAACAAAAGCACCATGTCTGAAATATCTAAGTATTACAAAACTGGCATTTATACCAACATTTATTGAAAGTTTAGTCGAGAGAACAGGAGCTTATTTGTTTCCAGGTATATCTACAGAAAAAAATGCCCTTACATTGAAGTGGCAAAAATCATCCTTTGTATGGAGGCACTTGAGTTTTGGAATGATGTAATAGAACAATTATAAATCCCTTTTGAGGTCAATTTGATACCAGAATTGTATCATGTTTCATTACATTTTACTTGGCCCTGGGATGGAAAAAAAAAAGGAGGGCAATTTTTATACACCTGAGGTTCTCCTGTGTTTAACTGTCAGGTGGATGTGCATTTTCTTGATTTGTAGAAAGGAATACTTCTTTTTTCCTCAACTACCAAGAGACTCTAGCAGCCTCTTGCCTCTGTGCCCCCAGCATCCAGCAAATACATCATGAAAATGCTATTTGAAGCTCACTGTGCCACAAATGGGTGTTTGAGCAAAGGAGAGATAGCATTTCCTTCAGAGACGTACACACCCTCTAACCCAGACGAAGGAAGAATCTGCTCTTCGGAGGGCTTGCTACAAGGGATTTTCCATGTGCATTTTATTATGCCAAAGCTGACTGCAGTGACAAGTTCCACATTAAATAGCTATTTGTCTTTTCTGAAATTTCACATTCTCTTCTCTTTGTAAGGAAAGTGATGTAATTCTCTATTGCTTGTGTAAACAGTATTATTTAATTGGAGGCTGTCAGGTTTCCCTTGTGCCCCATGAAAATTGCATTCTCCTCACTTAGATGCCATTGTAGACTTTGGTTATATAGTGATTACCTGTGCTGTTTGGGACAGTGGGGTGCGCATACCTTCACTGTTAGTAGCCAGAAATTTGTGCAGGGGAAATACATTGTATACTGTTATTAATTTGGTTTAGAAAATAGCTGCAGAGTACTCAGACAAATAAGACATAGCAGAACACATGGTCTTCGTTATTCAGTAACTATCCCTCTGCAAAGGAAATATGGTCTATTTCCCATTTGAAAGAGGGAGCTTACAAAAACTAGTAAATATGGAAAGAGGGCTACACATGTACTATAATTTTATTGAATAGTTCTCCTCATGCACTTATATAGCCCCTCCCCCAACCCCCTCACATCTACATAGATGTATTCCCAGCTGGTATTAGCATAATCATTACCACATTATAAGCAAGCCTGTGGAAAAACAGCCTAAGAGATTTAGATGGCTTGTTTTATAAATGAAGAAAGGTGGGGTGGAGAACCAGATATTTTGGGAACAAATTCTTCTTTTTTCCTCCCTTTTTAGAAATAATAGCTTAGATCTCATAAACCTCAATTGATAGCATGGATTGAGGAGGTGGAGTTGAAGAGAGTCATGACATATTCTGTATTCCTGGATGCAGGTCAGTGAACAGTTTTCCATGGAGCCCTTCTGTTGGAAGAAGTCCTCATCTGATATGGAAATGTTGAGCATTTTTCTTTTCTATGGGAACACAAGTGGAATACTTTTCTTCTGGTTTAATATAGTTCCTGTTGGTCAAGGTCTCTGGCTCTTTCTCTGTTGTACTTTTTCCTGGAGTTGACTAGATGAGAAATCCTGGCTTAATGGCTAATTCCAAGTTTACTGCCAAGACCAGAAATAAAATAGGATGCAAAATATGGCTTTATCTGAATGCTTCAGGGCATTAAATGCTGTTAGATCTAGGTTTAGTCGTAAAAAGAACCCAAGACAAAAGAAGGAAAATAATTTTATGAAAGTAAGGGCTGGTCCATATGTCCAGGTTTTAAGAGATCAGACAACAGACTAAAAAGAGATTTTCTTTCACTCTCTCTCTTTCCCCATTTTACTTTTATAGAAATATAGAAAATAAATATGCTAGCTGAAGAAGAATAATAGGTATGTTCTTTTAAACTTTTGACTCAGGAAACACACAGAAAACTATGATTAGGATGAATATGACATTAGTGAACACGATTGAGAAGATATACTCACTGTGTGCTTACTATACTTTCCTTGGCCTAGTGATATTTGTGAGATTATCTTAACTTGGTAAAATAGCTTTGACACTGTATATCTTTGAAACCAAGATCATATATAATGTGGATCACATGAATTCCAACATTCAGGAAATGAATCTTTAAGTACATTATTCAAATGTCTTTCAACTTTGACAATTTCTCTTTAGAATAAATTTAACAAGGCTCTTTCTTCCCAGGCTAGCTCAGATTCAGATATGGGTCTTGGCCATTTGTAGCAGACCTATGGTAAAAGGTGTATGGACTACTGGAACCTGGCTTTAATCCCTATACAGTATCCACAAATTACATCAAGTGCTGAAGTTACTTAATGTTTCATTATAAATAAATTATCTGATATGAGATGTGTTATTCTCATGAATTGTTTTTTCCATGATTAATAGAGAATTAAATAGTCTATTTCAAAGTAATGTGCTTATTTTTCCATTATATGTTCGCAGAGTTAATAAAATAATTGATATTGTAAAGACTTTGCCAAAAGGCAGGGCATTTCCAGCCTTCACAATTAAACCAAGATGTCCAAAAGAGCTTGCTTAATGTATTATTTATTGAGCGCTGATGGGATTTCAGTGTAGTATACAACAACAAAGTAGAGCCAATGTACTCACAGTTTGAATAAGAGTCCCTAAATATTGTTTCCAATTGATAGCAGAATTTTAGATTTATGCAACAGAAAAGGATCCTGGGGGATTTATGTTCTAACAAACTTATATTATGGATTTAGAGTCAGAGGCTTAGAGAGGGGAAGCAACTGAATTTATCTTTCTTTGTCCACATTCTGTAGCATTTTCCTTGGCTGGATATTTAGCCTCTGGCCTTCACCAACTGTAGTTCACCCTGCAAGTCATTGTAAGATTAACCTTTTTAAAATATAATTTTGTGTGTGTGGTGCTGGAGATTGAACACAGGAGTATTCTACTCTGTACTACATCTATCCCCAGCCATTTTTCTTTCTTTTTTTTTTTTTTTCAATTTTGAAAGATGGTCTTGCTAAGTTAACTGCATTCTGGCCTCAAACCTGTGATCCTCCTGGCTCAGCCTCCAAAGTATAGGGATTACAGATGTGTACCCATGTACCCAGATTTTAAATAATATTGTTATCATGAATCCCTTCTGTATTATTCTAGGTTCTCTTTATAATTTATGTCTCTATATAATTACTTATAACAAATTCCATATATATCACATATAACATGATATAACAAGGCTCTTTCCTCCAAGGCTAGCTCAGACTCAGATATAGGTCATTGCTATGTATAACAGACCTATGTAAAGGTTATTTGGACTACTGGAATCTCACTTTAATCCAAATATCATATATGGGATTTATTTTAATATTTGATATATGGGATATGATTTAATATACATATTAAATCATACCTATAGGTAATACCATTTATTTATAAGAAGCTGAATCACATGATTATGGGGGCTGAGAAATTCTAAGATCTTCAGTTGGTAAGCTGGAGATCTAAGTTTGGAGTTCCAGTCTGAGGGCAGGAGAAAGCCAGGGTTCCAGTTCAAGCCCTTAGGCAGGCAGAGTTCCCTCTTACCCTTTTTGTTCCATTCAGGTTTTCAATTTGCTGGATGAAGGTTAACCACATAATGGAAGGCAGTAGGCTCTACTCAGTCTACAAATTCAAATTTAATGTCATCCAATAACACCTCGGCAGACCAAGAACAATGTTTGATAAATGTCTAGGAACTTAGAGTCCCAGTCAAGACAACACATAAAACTAACCATCACAACTTCCTTGAAAAAATTATAATGACTATGTATTTTTTTTTCCTTTTCAGTAGAGCATTTATTCATTTCTAAACTTTTTTTTGTGAACTTAATCTTCGTTTGGACACAGAGGAAGGAGGAGAGAGTGCTGATTTTAGGTGCCAGATTGCTTGGAAGTACTAGGATAATTTTCTTAGTGTTATATTTACATATAAAATCTCTCCTAAAGGGCTAATTTATTAATATTCAGGGTTGATATAGTGGGTTCATGAGGGTTGTAATCCCAGCATTGCATAAACCCATTGAAATGGATTTACCTGGGCGGTACCTGGAAGACTGGTAAGGTGTAGCTGGAGGAGGTGATCTCTGGGGGTGCAGCCTTGAGATTATATATGGTTTCTCCTCCTCCTGATCTCTCGGTTACTTCCGACCTCCATGACGTGAGGCCTTAAAAGACCATGAGATTTTGGAATGTGAGTTATAGAAAGTAAGTTGTATGAGAATAGCATGAACAGGCAGTATAGACACCTGAACCTATCATTGTTTCTAGAAAAATCTGAAGATTCTAGTGCAACAGAAGCAAAGGGAAGATAAAATTGCAAAAGTTAAGTTGGGGTCAGATTCTGAGGACTATCTACTGCCATGCAAAAGCAGTTCAGAATTCATGTTATAGGCATTGGAAGGCAACCAGGAGACAATTTTAAGCTGGTGAAGGTATGGATGGATTTATCTCCCAAGGTAATTACTCTGATTTTGTCACAAAATATGGGTTGCAAGGAGGATACTGGAGGCTAAGAGAACATTTGGGAGGCTTAATAAATAACAGTTCGGGATGATTATCAACAATCATAAATTATTATGCATAACAATGCCTCTGCCACTTGAATTTAAACCCCCTGGATTTTGCCTGTGCCTTACAGCCTTCAGTACTTTTGTAGGATATAAATGCCTTATACCTTCTTTTCTGATATAAGTTGTTTTTATGGTTTGTATTTAAAATGTCCCCCCAAACCCCATGTATGGGCAGTCCAGCCAGGTTTGGAGGTAGAACATGGTTGGGGGGGGATTCCTGGGGGTATGTATTTGGGTATGGTATCTTTCCCTTGCCCCTAACCCCCTCTCTTTGCTCCAGCAAAGCTGAGCACAGTATTTCCTCCTTTGCCATGCTCTGAGGCCCTGCCTCCTCCACAGTTCCTGCCTGGGAGCCTGTGGATCATGGACTGACCTCTGAAATCAAGATCCCCAAATAAACCTTCTTCCCTCTAAGTGGTGCTTGTCAAGTATTTTGGTCACAGGGACAAAAAATCTGACTAAAACAGTTGTGTATCTCTATACGTGGAGGGAGTATTTGTACTGTCTTTAGTGTTGCTAGTAATGCTAAGTATTCCCATTATCTAACAATTCAGATTCCTTTTCTATGGAATACCTGGTTTTCATGAGGTTACATTTTTTACTTTCTGGTACAACTTCTGTTCCATCCTACTTCTCTTCTTGGATAAAAAGTCAGGAGTAGCGGTAGATCTCATCAAAAACTGTTTATTTTGTTGGGGTAGAGGAAAGCAACTATTGTCCTCCCTGCCTTCATAGAGGCATATGTTATAAAAGCAATATACTTACTGGGTTCTTATCCTGATACTTATAACCCAAAATGATTTATTTAAGAGCCATGTATTACTATCCTATGAAGAAAATATTAACTAAATCTTCTTCTCCTCCTCCTTTTCCTTCTTCCTCCTCCTCCTCCTTTTATTGTTATTATTATTTTTTTTTACTGAGGATTGAACCAAAAGGCACTTTATCTTTGAGTTGTACCCCTAGTCCTTATTAATATTTTTTATTGAAAGAGGATATTGCTAGGTTGCTGAGAGTCTCGACAAGTTGCTGAGGCTGATTTTGAACCTGTGATCCTCCTGTCTCAGTCTCCCAAGCACTGGAATACACCATGCCTGACTCTATATAATTATTTAACCTTAAGACAAATGCAAACATACTCTACTTTGACCATCAGTTTCACCTTATTTAGAAAGTTCTCTCTAGACAGAATAGCGACTATTATTTTCCTTTTCAGTTTACTCTCATTATTTCTGTTGCTGTCTTGCAAGGTGCTCTTAGATGTTTTGCCAGGTTCTCATACATTTCATATTTTTTCCTCGGGAACTATTCACTATCTTCTTAGAGCTCTACTGATCTAGCTATAGAGTCTTATTGGAGTATTTCCCTTCTTTCACTTTTTTCCTCTTCTCCTCTTTTGTCTTTCAGGCCTCATGGAACCTGGTCCATGCTTTATCAGGTAGAATCCCCTGTCTCTGCATGTTGTATAGCTCCGAGGCCATCCCTGAGTCTTTCTAAGGCCCTCTGTTTGAATGGGCATGCTAAGTGCCTACCAGGTTCTCCTAGGGCCCTTTCCTGATTGTCATTTTGGAACAATTTTGTTTGTATGGCTTACAACTTTCTTGAGTTCCTATTTCCCACCTCACCCTTTAGTTATAACCTTACTAAGGGTTTTAGCCTTCATGTTGAAAAGCTTGTTTCCTGGAATAAAATGCTTAACTAATTTTCTGCTAAAAATATCTTTTTTACATATCTTCTTTTGGTATACCCTATCCCTTTGGAGGGAGAGACTTGACTTCTAGGCTGAATGCTACCAGGAATACTATCAGTCTTATAAACATAGTTAATCCATCCTCACATATAATTCTAAAACATCTTTAAGCTATCTCTCACAAGGTTTGTAAACAGAGAAGTGGTTCAGTTAAATCAGGAGGAAGCATACAATATAAAACAGACTGAAAGAGAAATAAATATATATTGTGCTTAGTCATAATAAACATTGACAATTCAGGATGAAGTATATCATTCATTTATTCCACATACAGCAGTGGATACCATATGTGCTTGTTTCTGTGGGTGGGAGGATACTGTATAAGTGTGTTCCTATAGATGGGATGCCATTTGTGCTTAGTCCTTTCTGCAAGAAGTGACTGGTGGAAAAGACAAACACAAATGCAGATGATGGATTACAGTGTGGTATAAGTGTCATTATATCATAGTTACATAAAAATAATCTTGGGGACACAGGTAAGATAGTGAATAGTTCTGACCAGAGCAGGAAGCTGCTTTGAGGTAGTGGTGCTTATTTAGCCAGCCTGAGCTCACAAAAAGGGTAAAATAAATGAACCTTTACAGGTCAGCCTCACATGTGGCCTGCAAGCTGTGAAAGGCCCCTTGCAGCTCAAATGCAGTCTATAAGAATCATTAAATCTGAGCTACACCATCCTGGAGAGCTTTATCAAACATTAAAGACCCAGATTTTCTAGAGAGCGAAAGCATCTATGATGTCCTGGAGAGTGGTTCTTGAGAGATCATAGGCCACTACTCCCTGTGTTGCATGACACTTTCCCTTAGCAGTGTGACAGCAAAGCATTAACATCTGTTTCTATGTGACTACACTGTGAACACATTGAAAGAGACAAGCAATGGTTTAGTGCAGCCTATTACTGGGGAGAAATTTCTTATGGAGAGAATTCAACTCTGTGGTTCTGAAATTAAGGGAAAGAGGAAGTTGCTTTTATGACTGTGGCATAAGTGGCACCTCTACCCTCCATATCTCTTTCTTTTTCTAATTTGTAACCATTTTCTGACTGACGTTCATGTTGCATGCTTTTTCACAAGTTACCCAATGCTTACATCAGTTAATGGCTGGGGTTGCGCTCTGAGCCTGGAGCCCAGTCTCTGCACCTGGGCTCACCCTGCTAATAGATCACACAGGGCCTGCTGATGGCCTATGAGGCCAGCTGGCCTGGCTTAGCCTCATGTTCATCTGTCACAATTACCATGCATTGGGGGTTTGCCCTGCTTGCTCCACTCATTTCCTTTGTCAGCATGACTCAGATCAAAGTGCAAGAAGGATACATAAATGATAACCTAGAACTTTGCCCAAACCCAGAGGCCACAATCCGGGCAATGTCTCCTATCACACTTTCCCCAAAGGCAAGGAAGGAAAAGGGCAAATTATGTTTAAGTATAGCTTTGCTCAGCTACTTCTAACCTTTCCCTCCCCTTGCTCTGTTTCCTGAACCCATCCTAGTTGTACTAATCAATTGGTTCAGGGATTTGAGATTTCCTGACCTAATCACAGGATTTAGGAAATCCTGATTTCTGTTTATATGAGGCCATGACTGTGATTGCAGTCTTTGTACCTGGCTGACCTCACATTTTTCATTCCATATTCGGGGTTTGATATGGTTCTGGCCATTCTCCTGAAGAATGGGAATGGATTATTTCTGCTTGTCATTGTGAGAAGAAGGTAATTTACTTCCAGGGTACATTTTGTTTAAATAATATGGACAAAAATATTCATAATGGCATCAATAGTTTATGGAGGTAATTGTGCTGGTAATAATTACACTGGGCCTTGTGTTCTAGATTTTAAAATACATTTCAGTGTTTCTAAGTTTACTTTTGTCATGTTATATGCCTCCTCTCTTGAAAATGAATATTGATGCATTAAAGAAAGGGAGAGATGAGTTGTTATGGCTACAAGTTAGGTAATAACTTGGAAGTAACTAAGAATAATTATTTTAGGAAAATACCATTCAGATACCATAAAAGGCCTTTAATTACTTATGAGAAATTATTTGATCTCTGAGTTGATGTTGTCTCTAAGAGTTTATCATGTAGAATAGACATAAACATTGTGCCATTGTTTAATACCATTGTAAATGCTTAATGTTTGCTTTATCAAAATGAATTTTTATTTTTATAATAACAAATGAGAATTCCTCCATGGATTTTCAGAAATCACAGCTAATCTGTGTTATTTATCTCATTCCTATCTTAAAACAGCCATATATATATTAATCTTTGCTTATAAAGATATATCTGTATATGTCTCCACCCAACCCAAGGACATAGTCATTAACTGATAGTAGAAATCTAAAGTGTAGTCACTTCCCACACCACAACCTCCTTTGCTTACCTGCCACATTATTAATGTGTGTATGTGTGAGCTGTGCTATTTTTATTTATTTATTTATTTTTTATTAATTGGTGTATTGTAATCATACATCTGTGTTAGGTATAGCTAATAAAGACATATATGCACACATTTCTCATTTAACCCCTTCCCCAATTCCCACCCTACTCCCTCGCCCTCCCTCCTTCTCAAGTTCAGTTAGTGATTGACTTTGATATATTTGTGAAAGTACATCACGTACCTTAGGGTGCCCCCCTACCACCCCCCCACCCCGTCCATCACCTTCAGTTAAGTCAACTTCTTTGCTTATCTGGAGTCCCTTTCTCCTTTTTCATCTGGAGTCCCTCTTATGCCCCATCTTCTCCCTAGCATCTGCATATTAGGGAGAACATATGTTTTTTTATTCTTTGTGACTGACTAATCATGGCTCTTCCACTTAAGAGCTCTGTAACCTTGAGCAATGCATTTAATTTTCTTTGTCTCAGTTATAAATGATATAAGACATATAAGGAGCACAGTGCTTGGCACAAATTAAGCACTCCATAAATATTTTATATTGTATTAAGTTATAAATACTAAGCAGATGTTAACTTTTTATGATGGGTTGATAAGAAGACAACACCTAACTCTGATGGTGGATGGTTGCTCTAAACCTATTCTAACAGATCTGGAGAGTTCAGTGACATGTGCATTAGCATTCTGTTGATTAATAAGCTGTCAACTTTGTGAGGAAATGAGAGTATCTGTAGGTTTAATCTAAAGTGTAATTATATGCATTCGTCTTAAAGACCCCTGGAATCTTGTTCATGTTTCAGAACTCATCTATGGTAAGCATGAGAGTTAAACAGCATTTGTGTGGTTGCAGCTTCTCTGTAATATTTTATTGTGTGGATAATCTTAGTGACCATTGTTTTGAGAGTAAGAATGAATTTGGTGTTTTAGCTAAAAAGTAGACTTCTGTAGAACAAGTGTATTGTATTTATTGCTAACTATAGTCTGCATAAAAATATTCCCTTCTCTTTTTTTATTGAATATTTGCCAATTTTATTTCCATTATTCCTTATATATTTTTCTCCTCTCTACAGCTCTACCTCTGAACCTTCTAACACAATTTTTCTCCATTCAAGATTTATCCTTTCTAGTTCATTTTGTATACCATGTCAGTCATCTACTTAAAATGCAACCTCTGTTCATTTCACTCTGAGGCTTGGTGATTCTTCATCTCAATCTAGGATGTCTGTCCCCCAAATCATATGCCCATTTCTCCTTTATGCACAACCTGCCCCACTGAACTGATGTGTTATAAATCATACTTTATATGTTATATATTCATGGTCACCTCTCAACCACTTTTCTGCTCAAAATATCTGGTCTTCTGTAGAGTATTTGATACTTGGTTTCAAACTATCATGATACTATATGTCTCTCCTCAGTTAGCATAAATGTACAGCCAGTCATTTTTTGAGGCAGCATGGTTATTATGAAACCCTAGAGCTGGCTCAGTTCCCAACAAAGAAGTAAAGTAAGAACTTCTATAGTTTACAAGAGGTATTTTATATACTTTTACTGATGTATTGTAATTATACATCATAATGAGGTTCAGAGTGAAAGAAACATACATAACCACGATGCATGGTGTGTTTCCTTCTGGATTCCACCCTACTCTATACCTATTCCCATACATGTTATTGAGATTGATTTTGATAATTTTGTATATGTACATAGCATTATTTTAATGGTTTCCTTCATGAAGTCTCACCCCCCCACATTGCCCTCCTTAAATACTCTTTTACTATTTTATTGGACTTTCTCCTCATTTATCTAAAGTCTCTTTTTTCTCACTTTCTCTCCAGTTTCTACATATGAGAGAAAACATACAACACTTTACTTTCTGAATAAAAAAACATACAACACTTTACTTTCTGGATAATCTTACTTAGCACAATATTTTCTAGTTCCCTCCATTTTCTTGCAAATGACATAATTTTCTTCTTTATGGCTGAATAAAATTCCTTTGTGTGTATATATAACAGTTTTGGAATCCATATATCTATTGATAGACACCTAGGCTGATTCCATAATTTGGCTATTGTGAATTGTGCTGCTATAAATATGGACATGCATGTATCACTATAATATTCTGAATTTGATTCCTTTAGGAAGATATCAAGAAATAGTATAGCTGTGTCATATTGGGTTCCATTTTCTGAGGAAAGTCTACATTGATCTCCATAGAGGGTATATTAATTTGCAAATCCTACCAACAGTATATAAGTATTCCTATTTTCCCACATCCTCACCATCATTTATTATTGTTTGTTCTCTTGATGATTGCCATTCTAATTGGAGTTATATGGAATCTTAGGGTAGTTTTGGTTTACATATCTTGTAGTGCTAATGATTTTGATCATTTTTTCATATCTTTATTGGCCATTTATATTTCTTCTTTTGACAAGTGTCTATTTAGTTCAATTGCCATTTTATTGGGTTATTTGTTTTTATAGCATTAAGTTTTAAAAGTTCTTTGTATATTCTAGGTATTAGTCCTCTAATATCTAGAATAGGAGTGGCTGGCAAAGATCTTCTCCCTTTATGTAGGCTCTCTCTTCAACTCTTGATGGTTTCCTTTCCTGTACCAAAGCTTTTTAATTTAATGCCATCCCATTTATTCATTCTTGTTTAAATTCACTGAGCTTTGGGAGTTTTATTGAGGAAGTGTCTATCAATGCCTATATTTTGGGGAGTTGGTCCTATGCCGTCTTCTAGTAATTGCAGTCTCTGGTCTGATTTGTAGGTCTTTTATCCACTTTGATTTGACTCTTGTGCAGCATGAGAGATTGGGGTTTAATTACATTCTTCTACAAATGGATAACCAATTTTCCTAATACCATTTGTGAAAAAAGCTACCTTGTTTCCCAGCATATGATTTTTGCACCTTTGTCAAAAATCAACTGACTAGAAGTGTGTGGATTTGTTTCTTAATCTTCTATTTTATTCCATCTGTCTATGTGTCTGTTGTGTGTGTGTGTGTGTGTGTGTGTGTGTGTGTGTGTGTATGTGCCAGTATCATGCCATTTTTATTACTATAGTTCTATAGTATAATTTTAAATCTGAATCTTCTACTTTGTTCCATTTGTCTATGTGTCTGTTGTGTGTGTGTGCCAATATGATGCCATTTTTATTACTATAGTTCTATAGTATAATTTTAAATCAGATATTGTGATAATTCCAGTATGGTTTTTACTACTAAGAATTGCTTTGGCTATTCTAAATCTTTGTTCTTCCATATGAATTTTAGCACTATTTTTCTAATTCTGTGAAGAATGATATTGGTATGTTAATAAGGATTGCATTGAATATGTAGATTGCTTTTAGTAGAATGACCCTTTTGATAATACTTATTTTTCTATCCATGAGGGAGAGCAAGGAGTAATTGTTTAATGAATACAAAGTTTTTGTTTGGGATGATTTTTAAAAGTTCTTAAAATAGATGGTAGTGTTAACACAACATTGTGAAGGCACTTCATCAATTGAATTATGCACTTAAATGTGTCAATGACAATTTTTTATGTTCTATCTCTTACCATGGAAAAAATACACGAATTCCAGTCTTGCATTTTGGTATTTCTGTTCTGCCCCTGGGACTTTGATATTCATGTCACTAATGTTTCTTTTCTCTCACAAAGGAAGTACAGTCATCTGTGGGCATCAAAATGTACTGCCTGGATAGCTATGAATTTTCAGCATCAAATTACAAGAGAGGAAAAAAACCACTGTGCATAAACAGGGATAAATAAGAGAATAATTAGATTACTTAAAAATTCTTTAAGTCTTGACAGAATTTGTAATAATCCCATGAGCTCAGCAGGTCTAGTTTAGTTATTGATGACATAAAGCAAGCTAAGCCTAGAGTTTTCTTCAGTGTTGCTGTTTATGATTTCATAAAAGCAAGCCATAAGAGTTCACTTGATTTAAGCTCACATAGGCATATTGGTTTCTAGCCAGATGCTCAATCTTCTTATATCTCACACCTCTCCATAGAGCTGAAATGTTCCCTTAACAGAAACTTCTAAAAAGCCCACAAACTCTGATTTGGATTTGGCAGTCACTATGCTATGGCATCTGAGTGTTTTAGACTTAGTAGTAAATAATATTTTAAATCTTCCAATGTTTTGTTTTAGTTGCTGGGCAGTCTGTGTCTATAGGCAAAATTCCTTCATATCACAGTTACATTAGATTCAATAAAGTCATTGGTTAGTATTTCCCTCCCCATTTCATAATCTCAAATTCTCCTCATTTTTATCATAAACTGTGAAATGAAATGGAAGAAAAGGGAGGGAAAGTGTATTTACTTATGCTCTAGTGCCACTCAAGGAATCAGTTGATAAGTTTGACTAATCTTTATAACATTACTCTGACATAGTTTTTCATCTTTGTTTTCTATAATTTTATGTCATTAACTTAAAGAATTTTTGGTTTTTATCTGGGCAAACCATTACTGTGGGTCTATAGGTCAGAAGACTTATCCATCATTCAACTATGTGTTATTTATATAAATTTTTTTTCCAAAAGGAATACAATAGCAATGAAAATCTGAATTCCATTTAACAATCTATCTCAAAACTTTATCCAGTCACACACTTATTTCAAATAAAACTACTATGACTTCCTTCTGGAATAAGATAAGACTTAAAGAAATAAAGGGATAAAATATCAAATTAATATAAAAAGTTTTGGTCTCTGTAAAACATCTTGATATTACTGGTAGCTTTCTAAACATATATCTTCCCATCTTTGGACACAGAGTTAACTATGATAAGAAATAACTGGCCCTAAGCATCTAGCTAAGTTGACCATGTGAGTGTTTAATTAACATCCACTAGTTGAAAATCTGGGCATTTCAAAAGATACACACACATGCAAACAAATGCACACACACACACACACACATACATGCATATCATATGTATGTGTGTGTGTGTGTGTGTTTGTGTGTGTGTGTGTGCTGTATCCCTGTTTTTTGTGTGGAGTGTTCCGTAGACAATGATATGGCCAATGGACAGGGAGACAGAAAGGAATGACTACAGGGCAAAGGGCATAATTGAGATATAACTTGTAAAACTAGGTTTTTAGGTTTTTTACTCTTTCTACATTAGGTAAAAAATCATTCTTGTAAAGAGTTAAACAGAGAATACTCTCTTATGCAAGCACAAAACTCCTAGAAAGTCTCTTAGGAGAAATGAATTTTAAGCTTAATAGAAATTCTATACTCCAAGGACCATAGATTCCTGGGGAGAAATTATACTGATAGAGACAAATTAGTTGTTTCCACTCGACTCTCCAAATCCCACTGCTTGGCTTTGTATTCAAAATCAAAATTATACCTTTATTTATTTACCTTCACTGCAAAACTTGCATAGGAAAAGTTTATTGATGTGCAGTGAATCTCTGGTGAGAAATTACTAGCACTAACAAGACTAGGAATATTTGTTTTCAAATGAATTTTTAAATTGACCTTGATAGTTTTCAATGTTTCTTAATTAGTGTTTGCAAATCTGCTGATTTTATGAAAAAATCTGTTTCTTGCTGTATTAGAGTATAGCATCACAACAAAATTAGCATTCCATATGTTGTTTTGTTAAACATACTTGGTGGCTTCCTTTAAAATCCCTTGGGAAATGTTTTGAAATTTGTTTAAACAAATATGCAACACTTGAAAATAAATGGTGATTATCACCACATTGTTCTTTCTTTAAAGTATTGCCTGTATTTGGACTCTCTAGGAATGATATCACTGAACACATACCCTTTAGGAATTACTCACAAGTGAGTAAGGCCTAGATACAAGCCTTTTTACTTAGGTTAGTAAAAGTAACATACTACACAATTCTAGTAATGCCATAGTACCAAATGAAGAAAAAGTAATGTACTACACGATTCTAGTAATGCCATGGTACCAAAATGAAGCATGTCCACTTTAGTGAAAGTTTTAGTGTAAAAAACCATGTATACAAGCCTTCAATGAAATCTTCTCTAAATGGAAAAAGAAAATTCAGTTCCCTTTTCCTAAAATCTTTTTCAATTGAATTTCAGTTGTCCCACAGACTTTATGTGTTAGACAAGGCAGCCATATTGGAGGCAGGACTTGGTTGCTGGGACAGGATCTCTGGAGGTGTGGCCAGGCAGAGTGTGCATAACCTAGCTGGGCCAGCTGCAGTACATCTCTCCGATACCTTTGCTCTCTCAGTTCCCTGTCATTGCGCCCTGAGGACCTGTAGCCCTGGCCCCTGCTTGGAAGCCCACCCAAAATGGACTATGACCTCTGAAATCTCCAGATCCATGAGCAAATAATTCTCTCTTCCTCTAAGTTTTGTATATCAGGAGTTGGGTTACAGAGGAATTTATTGTATCTAGAATTGGAGAAATGGGGTTGTGCCCCATTGGTAGTACTAATCATTTTAACTAATCTTTCAAACTGAAATTTGGAAAAAATTATTTCAGATTTAAAGTTTAGACATCAATATATTGGACATCTATTGTACCAGGCATTGTGCCAAAGTCTCTAATAGAAATGAGATAAACATAGTAGCTTCTACTTTTTCTACTCATAGTAGCTTCTACTTTGTCTAGCCCTACTTTGATGGCATCATGGGCTGGCAGGGAAGGTAATATGAAGCACAACAAGGTTGGGGGAGGGGCTTGGGGATCATTTTACAGAGGTGGAGATCTCAAAGGTGAAGGTCATTATACAAAATAGAAAAAGCAGGAAGAGATTTTCCAGGATGAATGACTGTCCACATAAGCCACTGAGGTACAAGAGGGTGCAGTATGTTGGTGTGATGGCAGTTGTTTCAGTGGGCTGAAGCCTGAGGTTCAAGATACTCAATGGAGTAGGTGGGGATACTTTCAATAAGGTGAGGCAGATATTTTCTGCTCTGCTGAGGAGTCCAGACTCCATCTGGTAGACTATTGAGAGGCTTGGGAGAATTTTAAAAAGGGACAGAAATTGATTAGTATGGGGAAGGTGGAGAGCTAAAGACATAGATAGGTGTTAGGAAGCTTTTGTAATAGACTGGGAGATAATGTTGAGGACCTGAACTAAATAAAAATAGCAATTAAAAGGCTCTCCTTCTTAGGTCTGAGAGATATTTAGGAAAAAGGACCAATTTCTGTCTGAGGAATGGGTAGCCAGATAGAAGGAGTCAAGAGGAACCCTAGAGTTTGTGGTGTGCTCATTGAGTGGATGGCAGCACTGTCTATTGTTAAAGAATACAGTAGAGCTTCTAAGAGGAAGCAAGTGAGTTCTGCTTTGGACATGTTGAATTTGAGGTTATATGCAGTGTCTCCTCCATTGTCAGGTTAACACTTTTACTTTCTATGAGAAAATGGTCCAAGTTGAGTAGGGTTTAATTTTTGTCCTTCAGTGGCAGCTAGTTGCCACTTGCATGCATGTGCCACTGAAGGGTGTTCTCCCATCTCTTTATCCTATTCCCATAGTTCTTATGGGCACTGGTGAATACTGTGGAAAAGAGCTTATTGCAGACCCCTCCCTCTCTTTTAGTTGTGGTTTCCAGTTGCTTTGTCATGCTATCCTATACTCAGACTTTAAGAATTTTTAAAAAATTTTAGCTGAGTTATTCTTACCTGCTTTTATGGAAGTTAGCACTTCCTCTCATGCTCTGCCAAAGGTAAAATAGTTTGTGTACCCCCACCTCTCCAAATTCCAAAGAAAGACTTGTCAATTCTTTGGAATTTGATTCACCTAGTTGCCTTGCTACATTAGTTCTAGGATGTACTCATGAAAAGTCCTTGTTTGTAGCTTATCTGGCCTTTTCTTTTTGCTAGAGTGAGAGTCTCATATGGCTTTCTACATTGTAAGTGGAAGAAGTTCTCTCTACAGAGTGAATTTTGATAATCAAAGAACTGACAATTACTTGTTTTTAAATGATGGAAAGCATGAAATGAACTTCAATCAGTGTAGCTTCATTGGTATGACAAGGGGACCCATGTCCTCAGGGCTGAGAATATCTTTGAGGTATTATAGAAACGGGAATGAGGGCAAGAGTTGGAGGCTTGCACAGCTGGAGGCTTTTCACAGTTGCCAAAGCAGGTGATCTTAATCAGATGTGGTCTCTTGACCAATCTCAGGAATGGTCTTCCAACCAGTCTCAGGATTAGTCAGGAAGTTGTTGTTGCCTGGAGGGTAGCTTCCACTCATTATCGGGACCCCAGGCTGAACCCTCAACCGTGAGGCCCCAATAAAGAAGATGACTGGATGTTGCTGGTTCAAACTTCTCTTTATTATACCTCTCTCTCTCTCTCTTTGGGATCGAAGACGCTACCCAAGCAGTAATAGTAACCGTTCTCTTAACCCTGCTTCTCTCATCCCACTCTCGTTCTCCATAACCGTTCCTCGCAATAGTACCTCTCCAACAGACCCCCAACAACCTACGCCTCCAGCAACAACAACAACAACAACAACAACAACAACAACAGCAACCGCCCGGCCCGCCTTCTTCTTTTTCACTGGCACGAGGCGGAGACTCTTAAAGCTGCGCAGGGCCTGAGTCACGAGGTGCCCGCATACAGCTCTCACTTGGGCAGGCCACGGGCCGGGTGTGCTGGTGCATGCACTCTAGCGTGGGGCAGCCCTAGGATGTTACCACCTGCAGCCGCTCCTGGCACTCTGCCAGGCGCCATCTAGAGGCGAGGTCTTTCCGGCGGGCTAAGACCCCAACAACTCATCATAAGAAATTTATCCATCAGATCTTGTTCCTGAAATCCAAGGTGACTCAGAGCAAGGGAGATGGATGCAAAATTGAGGAAGTGACAGTGAGTTTTTAATCCTGCATTTAGCTATTTATTGGACATTTTTAGGCAAAACAGAAGAGTCTAAGTCCTTGAAACAGTTCCCCTGTGTTTTGTCCTTTCCTCAATCTTTTAAAAATATATTTTTATACTTTTTATTGGTGTATTATAATTATACAACAAAGTGAGAATCAAAGTGATACATTCATACATGCACACATCACTTGTATTTCTCTCTGCATCCCACCCTGTTCCCTCCTTCTCTCTCCCTGTACATTTCAGTGAGACTGGTAGTGAGACCTTCATATACAGACATAACATTATTTGAACTGTTTCCTTCATCAAGCCTTCCTTTTCCCCTCTCCACCTCTGCTCAATCTTGAGACAATAAGGATGTTAGCCAAGATGGCTTTGCAGTTTTCTTGACCCACTGGCTACTAGTTTTTAAACAATGATTGAAGCATATAAGCAAAAGGGGACAGATGATTAAGCCTAAAGTCCAACAATTACTCCAGGGCATGTTGTGAAAGGAAGAATTATGCTGGTAAGAGTTAGAGCAAATAAAAAGTGATCCCTCAGGGGTACTGAGAAGACAAACAAGGAGGCATTGGTCCTTAAAAATTCCTAGCAGGAAGCTACGCACATTCTTAAGGCTCTTCTGGATAATTGCTCCAATCAGAATGATTTCTCTTAGGGTATCTCCTACCCACTCCCTCTCTTACCTCACAGCATCTTGAAATCTTGAGGATTCCACTTTACAAACTGAGGGAAAATAATGCAAAAACAAACAAACAAACAAACCCCAAACTATGATATGGCCAGGCATGGTGGCACACACTTGTAATCCCAGTACTTGGGAGGCTGAGAGGATTGCAGGCTTGTGGCCAGCCTCAGGAACAGTGAGGCACTCTGCAACTTAGTGAGACTCTGTTTCAAAATAAAATACAGCTAGGACTGTATCTCAGAGGTAGAATCCCCTGGGTTCTATGTGAAGTACCAAAAACAAACAAACAAAAAACACCATCTATGGTAGGTCTCAAAACTTCCGTAATTCAATACAGACATGTTGATTTAAAAACTCATAATACAAACTGAGCATCCCTAATCCAAAGATTCAAACTCTGAAAAGCTCTAAAATCTGAAATTTGTTTGAGCACTGACATGACACCACATGTGGAAAATTCTACATCACCAAACTTTGTTTCATACACAAAATTATGGCTGAGTAAAATTCCATTGTGTACATATCCCATAGTTTTGTAATCCATTCATCTGTCGATGGACATCTTGGCTGGTTCCATAGTTTGGCTATTGTGAATTGAGCTGCTATAAACATAGATGCACATACATCGGTCTGATAGTTTTGTTTCCATTCTTTTGGGTAGATACCCAGAAGTGGTATTGCTGGATCATATGGTAGGTTCATTCCCATTTGTCTGAGGATCCTCCATACTGTTTTCCAAGTGGTTGCACTAGTTTGCAATCCCACCAACAGTGTATTAGAATTCCCACTTCTCCACATCCTCACCAGCGGTTGTTGTTGTTCATGTTTTTTATGATTGCCATTCTGACTGGAGTTAGGTGAAATCTCAAGGTAGTTTTGATTTTTATCTCTCTGATTGCCAATGATGTGGAACATTTCCTCATACATTTATTGGCCATTTGTATTTCTTCTTTTGTGAAGTGTCTATTTAGATCCTTTGCCCATTTTTTGATTGGGTTATTTGCTTTCTTAGCTGTGATTTTCTTGAGTTCTTTGTATATCCTAGATATTAGACCTCTATCTGTAGAGTAACTGACAAAAATCTTCTCCCACTCTGTAGGCTCTCTGTTTAGGTTCTTGATGTTTCCTTTGCTGCATAGAAGCTCTTCAGTTTAATGCAATCCCATGTATTGATCTTCCTGAGGGTTGCTTGTGCTTTTGAGGTCTTTATTAGAAATATTATATAAAATTATCTTCAAGCTATGTGAATATAATGTGTATATATTAAGCAAATGAATTTTGTCTTTAGATTTGGGTCGTGTCCCAAGTATGTCACATATATATGAACATTTCAAAATATGAAAAAATTCAAGATTGTAAACACTGTGAGCCCAAGAATTTCAGAGAAAAGATATTCAATCTCTATAACAGTTAAAAACCTAACCCATCCAAGATAAAGTTGGAGGCAGGGATATTTGAACATATGTGTAATATTTTTCTTCTGCACATTGCATAGGAGGTGATAGCTGTGAAAGGTGGGTTTGATCAATAAACATTTTCTGCAAAGGACCATCCAGATAGTAAATGTTTTAGGCTTTTTAAGCCTTACAGTCTATTCTGTAATCACTCTGCTGAAACTTAACTCTGCTGTCATAGTAAATAACAGCAATAGACAATATAGAATCAAATGAGTATGGATATGTTCCAATAAAACTTTATTTACAAAAATAGGTGGCATCTGGATATGATCACAGACTGAAATTTACCAGCCCCCAAGTTAGAGGATTGATACAAAACAAAGGGCATATTCCATTTCAAGTTTGGCTATAGGGCAGTCTACATCATAGATTTTTACAAAGCAACTCATTGAACCTAGGCCTAATGTAATATAATGTATTTAACTGGAATATTTGCCCTGAGACATGGATCCTATCCTGTACAATAACAAGTGTCCACTGCATGGTCACTCCAGGTTCTCTGTGAAACAAGGAAGGAGATTGGATACATAAATAGTGAGTAGATAAAAAATAACTAGAAGGAATACATCCTAAAATGTTAATGATTATTACCATTGAGTTTTAGTGTGAGTTATTTTCTTTTTTTGTTACAAATATGCAGTCTCAAACAATAAGTCTGCCTAATGTTTCATGATCAAAGAAAAGTCATTTTGCCATAAAATACAAATATGCAATGTAGGAGAAAGAAATGTACTTGAAATTATTCTGTACAAAAATTAATTTTGATTTATTCTTGTCTTAAGTCATGATTTGGGATCCTAGTTTCTTTTCCTGATAGAGATATGCTCATCTTCTAAACAATCATTTAATATCTTGAGAATGAAGAGAATTTAATAACCTCAAAAGGGCTTAACATTACTAAGCCCTGGGTTAATAGTACTTGGTTAATATGTCCTTTTACATGAGGGGTTGGGCCTTACTTCCTGTACCTAATATTTGAAGGAATCAGATATTCTTAATGGACAATTTTCCTCTCTGTTAGTGAATGAAGTACTCCAAGGAACATTTTAATTACATTAAAGCAGGCTTTTGTATACTGAAATGAAGATAATTTTCCAACTTACTTAAGGCCCAATATTACACTGGTCTAGGTACAGAGCATTCGCTAACCATGTCCCTGTAAAAGTGGTACCGGATCCAATTTCCTGTGCTCCAGGAGGAATAGTTATCCAAGAATGATAACCCTTTAGCTCGAAAAACTGTATTCTGAAGAAGAGGTGTGGGCATTATTGATATGTTGTGGATGTCAGCAGGCATCATTACCAGAGATGGTTTTGGAGAAGTTAAGAAATAAGCAGAATTCATCATTATTGTCTTCCTCTTTTAGTAGAATTCTACACAATTTTTATTACTCATTTCTTCTTAAATATCTAATACACAGCTCTTATACACTAGATTTTTTATGTAGACTCTCTCTTTACCTTAAGATCTTCCTTAAACCAGACCTCCTTTCTGCTTATGGTCACTTTAAGCTAAGTTTATTAGTCAATTAATTCATGAAATGCATTGATGACTAAGTTTTTATACTGCTCAGGTATATTCTGCAATGTAAAATGGAATATGTTTTTTATTAAAGGAAAAGATTAACAGTGGATAAATATTTTTGGAGCATAGGCTATTCATATCTTATATTCATTTATCATTTCTTTTATTCAACTAATCTACATGCTACATACTGTTTTAACCATTGTACTGAGGATTTCAAAGTTCTACTTTAGGTGAAAGTCCTAATAATTTGACTATTTATTGGACACCAGAGTTATCATGCCCCTCTTCTGTTAAAATCTCCCAATGACTTCCCTCAGAATCAGTAGGAATTTCAAGACTGGAATAATCTGACCCTTGTTACCCCTCTTGCCTATTTTCTGCCTCTATCAAACTTTCTTGTCTTGCTTCAGCCACACAGATCCCTTTAATGTTCCTTAAATACAATAAGCAAAACCATGCTTCAGAATTTTTATATTTCATGTTCTGTCTGCATGGAATATTCTTTCTAAAGACACCTATGAGGCTTACTCTCTCGTTATACTCAGGGCTCTGCTCAAATGTCATCTCAACAGAGAGGTTTCATCTGACCACCCTACTTAAATGACATTCCTCATCTATTCTTTGTTCTCTTTCCTTGCTTCATTTTCTTCATAGTACTCACCTGTACTGTGAAGACACATACCTGACATGTTTTATATATGTGTGTGTGTGTGTGTGTGTGTGTGTGTGTGTGTGTGTGTATGACATTTCTCTCCCTTAGAATATAAGCTTCATAAAGTCAGATGTTTTGTGTTGTTCATGGTTATAAACCTAGCACCTGGAACAGAGTTTGATCATACTATATATGCACAATGAATATTTTTGTAGATTGTGGAATGATTCTGCTTCACATGGAACATCTACATCGCAGTGTGCTTAATCTTGGGTTCATGTCTTTGGTCTAGCACATAATCAAATAAACAGAGAAAGAATACCATTACTAAAATATTTATTGAGGGGATTCAATCATAGGTCCCAGTTACTTACCAAAGATATAATTAATATTAGATTTGCAAGTTGCTTTCCTAGAGTGCTGTTTTTAGGACATTTGGCCGTTGTAACTTTGGCTTGGCTCTGCTGTTATTTTTACATGGTGTTAATGTGTTTCTGACATATTTCAGAGACCAGACCTGTCATTTACTTTGAGGGGTCCCATGAATTTCTCTCTTACACTTTTGAAATGAAATTTCAGAATTGAATCAAATTTATTGTTTCAATCAAAATAGATTTGAATTACAGATGTCTGATCCTTTAAAAACAGATCTAAAAAAAGAAAGCTTCCATCAACTTCAGTTCTTGTTTCCTACAAACAAGAACCAAGGACTTTCTATAAGACTTTAAAAACCTTTATTGTGTTAAAAACATCAGCACATGTTAAGCTAAGTACATTATATTTGGTTATGTTTTAAGGCTCATTTCATCAAGGAAGTGGTTTAATCCACTAGCAAGTTGTGTATGCTTTTTCAGAATGTGATTATTGCTCATAAAAATGGTTTTAATTGAAAATTTTATGTCATGGATAGCCTATAGCAATTTTAGATGTGCATACCTATATTTATGTGTCTATAATTTAATTTTTAAGATTCCCTATACAACACTATTTTAAAATTACTAAAGGGGGTTTCTTTCCTTTTTGTTATTCATCTGGGTAACTTAAAAAATTATTGCTGTTATGTTCAACTGTTGGCACCATTGCAGACAACTAAAAGCTTAAGAAAATTATTCCCCTACCCATCCCCCTGAAAGCCACATCTAAAAAGGTCACAAAAGGAAACACACAATTCAAATAATCTCCATGCTGTATCTGAGATTAACTTGGACACAGATGTTTTAACTTACAGTTTGATCTGGTGTAATATATACATTTAACAAAATCCTGTTTAGTATTGTTTCTATAAACACTGAGGTCTGATAAAAGTGTATTGATTTTTCTGCTATTTAAGAGCTTTTGAACCAGTACTTAAAGCAAGTTTTCTCCAAGACCTAAATTAACTCTTTCAGCATTTGGCTATAGGTTCCATGTAGGGGTTTGTATGTGCATGCAAGTATGTGTTTGTTTATGCTTGAAATGGATTAGAATGGCAAACCATTTTGTGGTCTGCAATATTTTACTTGCTAGGCATAATCATTAGTCTTTGTTCTTGATTTTTTCTTAGAAGATGAAGTGATTCAGCACTGTTCATTACTGTTAATTTCCTACCCACACTGTAATTATTATAGAACTAGATATTATCTGAAGTTACTGAAAATATTAATACAACATGAATAGGGTTTTCTTCTTGCACTTTGGGCATCTAAACATGGACATGTTACTTCCTCCTGCCAGTTCTTGGACCTTGGGTCCAAGGGTCCTTAATGGGAGAATCTTCACAGTAGTGACTCGGGCAACATCAATCCAATTTAAGTATGTCTTACTTTCGTAATCCTCATGCTCTCTTCTTGGTTGGCCAACGTTCTAACATATCACAGAGGCAGCTGCCTATCTTGTGTGGGGACACAGCCGCTGCCACACCTGCAAGTAGGATTCTCCAAATAATTAGGTCTTCAGCCCAGAATCTCAACCTCAGTGACTCCTGAGGAAAAAAAGAGATTTCCAATTTTAAAATATAGAAAGTCATGTTCAATTCATTAGCACCACAACCTTTTGAAGTTGGACAAGGTTGCTGTAAAATGGAATGTCTTATGATGGAATAAAAACACACATTCTAAGTTAGACAAGACACTGGCCAATTGGTGGGCTGATTGGACTTTGTCATTTATAGAAGGTCTTTGCAATGATTCCACATAACTCTCTGAAGTAGCTATTTTCAATATCTCTATTTTGCAAAATGACAACATAGTCTCAGAGAGGATAAGTGGTAGAGACAAGAATATAAATTTTGCATTTCTTTTATTTCAGTTGGGCCAAAATACCAGATCTTTCTGGATATAATGGACAAACAAGTATTAAATTCAGTGGAAAGTTAGTTAAATGGCTATTTTGTGATCTTATATCATGTTTCTTAAATTATAAATCATTCAGGTATACAGTGAATATAACCTAAAACACTGATAAGAATATTTACACACACACACACACACACACACACACACACACACACACACACACCCCTCTGAAGGACTAGGGATAAAAGCAATGCAAAACTTGCAAGATTTATTTTTAGTATTATCTTCTTATCTTAAAATCATTCTTAAATAAAACTTATGAAAAATTAAAATATATTTTTGTGATAATTGTAAAACCCACTTTAAAGAGAACTTGTTACTGGCTACCAAAGGTCACCTGCTTCACTGGGACAGCATCTCCATGAAGTCCCGTGGAGTGGCCATTGCTAGCTGTATTCTCTGGTTCTCTGAACACCCACATGGCTTGACTAGACTTTTGGCCAGAAGATGACACTGTAGAGAGGTGTCCATAGGAAACCTGTAACATATTCTCAGGTAGATTAGAGAGGTGTTTTACATATTTTTAGAGATCCTTTCCCTTCCTTCCTTCCTTCCCTCTTTCCTTCCTTCCTTCCTTCCTTCCTTCCTTCCTTCCTTCCTTCCTTCCTTCCTTCCTTCCTTCCTTCCATTCTTTCTTTTGGTACTAGGGATTGAACCCAGGGACATTCTACCTCTAAGTTACAACCCCAGCCCAATATCATTTTACCTCTAAGTTGGGGAGGGCCTCACTAAATTGCTGAGGCTGGCCATGAACCTGTGATCCTCCTGTCTCAGCCTCCCAAGTACTGAGATTACAAGTGTATACCACTAAGCCCACTGTAGAGAAATTATTTAATTTACATTTTATAAAAGGAAAATATTTACCTTGAGCACAAAACACTTAATAATTTCCTAATGTGTGGAAGAGATTTTATCAGCAGCAGCGGAAGGAGGCAAGAGAATAGCACAAGTCTAAAGGATATGGGTGTGCATCTTGGCTTCTTTACTCACTAGCTGTGTGACCTTGGACAAGTTAATTTTCCTCATTGAGCCTTGGTTTTCACAACTACAAAGCTCAAATAATAACACCTACCTTACTTACATATATGAAGATATTACTATCAATCTCACTAACATGTACAAGGAGGTAGGAGGGGGTAGCAGGACAGGATGCAGAAAGAATCATTCTAAGTGATTTGTGCAATGTATATTTGTATCACTTTGAACCTCACTATGATATATAATTACAGTGCACCAATAAAAGTATATAAAATGATACATTCCTTGAAGAGCTGTTTCAGATCATAGGTAATATAATGGCACAGAGTGACTTAAAAATCAGGTACTTAATTTATGTGGAACTCTGGATTATTAAAAGCCTTATCTGAGGACATATTTACTTCTAAGGACCTGTAAGTCCATTAGCTACAATACTAAATATTAGAGAAGAGATTTATGAGACAATAGTTTCAGATCAAAAGGAGATCCTCTCTGCATGAAAGACTTAAGGATATCTTAAGGAGATACTGTAGTCCCTCCACCTCCTCCAGAGGTTACTGAACTTTCAACAGGGCACCACTCGCCCCATCAGTAACGTGTGAAATATCATCTTTTTGCTCAGCATCTCTTCCCACGTGTCTTTGAGTTATATCTGTGTGTTTTATCCACCAAGCTTGCTTTAATTATCTCCAGCTTTGTAGAGCCAGCACATCTCTGCAGGAATGAGCTGGATCTGAGTCTGCTTCTCACATTCCTGACAGAACTGTCAGCTTCCTTTCCATCATGCAGTCTTGGTAGCTCCTAAGGGTGTCAGAACTCAATGTCTCCCACTCCAGGTTGAATTGGCACAGCTGGGACAAGAAGAACGTCTTTAGACTTGTGAAGTGAGCAACTTGGACTGAGAAATCATTGAGAAGATACAAATGTGGGTTTGAATTTCGACTGTAAAATCTCAATTATTTGAATGTGGAAGGATCTTAAAAAGAAACTTTGAATTAGTTTGTTAATAGTTCAAAATTCTAAGAAACAATCAGGGCCACTGGTCCCTTTGACCTGCACTGTATTTTGAATTTAATGCCATTTTATTGCATTAAAAAACTTTTAATCTTATTTAACCTCTAGTCATCACTTAAATGATGAGGTAGCTATTGTTTTTCATTGAATTAATTGGAAAAATTGGTAAGGAGAAATTTATGAAGCTGTTCCCTCTCAAAATAGGAAGTATAATATCCAGAGTTGATGATATATAGCTTTCTGTCATAAAATGAAGACTGTCTAGCCCCATTATTATAAAATTTTGCTTTTGTTGGAACCAAAATGTGGGTTTCAAGAGAAATTACGGCATTGGAGTAGTAGCTCAGTAGTGATTATATTACAATCCAGAAAAGAAGAATTTTTCTAGTTATCTAAAGTTGTTGCTACTTTTAAGACAGACCTATTTTAAACATTTTCATTTATTTATTCAGCAAATATTTGCTGAGTGTCCATCCAGTACCAGTTGCTACATAAACTGAGTCTTAAAGAAAGAGGATGAAACCCTGTGAAGAATGGGAAGAAAGGAGTTCCAAGCAGGAGAACAGCCTGAGCTGCACCTGAGATGCTAAGGTGCCTGACAAGTTTTGCAGAACTGAGCAGTATTGTTAGAGCTTTACAAGGGAAAATAGAATGGAACAGAAAGTGAATGAATAGGATAGACTGGAATACAGTTAAGCCAGAAGGGACTATCCACATGCACAGAGGTATTGCCCTTAAATTCAATGTCACCAGGCTGCTATCCATTTTGTGATATGTGTATTTATTTTGTGATGTTTCCCTGAGGTCTTTTTCTCCAGTTTCTTCCTTTACTGTTGTTAATTATTTGATTTTGCAGAAATTATCACATCCGGTTCTAGTAACATTATCCACTTTCTCTTTATAATTTTCTTCCCATTTGTTTGGAGAATCCGATAACCAAACTCTTCAGAGTTATGTCTAAAGTAAAAAAGTAAGAAAGCGATGAGGTCAAGACAGAGATACTCATCTCTGGACAAAAGCTGAATACTTTTATGAATGTATCACTTTCCTTCTGGGTCTCAGTTTCCTCATCTATTAAAAACAGGCTAGTGATCAAAATACTGCATAAGTGCCTTTCTAATTTGTAATTTAACTTATAATTGTTTTATAAAATATTTCAAAAATAGCTGGGCATAGTGGTGCATGGGAGATTGTGACCAGAGGATGTGTGTTCGTGGCCAGCATCAGCTACTTAGTGAGGCCCTCTGCAACTTAATGAGACCCTGTTTCAAAATAAAGAATAACATAGGACTGGGGTGTAGCTTGGAGGTAGAATACCCCTGAGTTCAATCCCCAGTACTGCAAAATAATAATAATAATAATAATAATAATAATAATAATAATAATAATATCACATTTTATTATGCATTGTTAGATAAGCTTGCCACATCTTAATTATTTGCAAGAATTAACTACTTTTTAAAATAACAGCATCCCAATGCATTAATATTGGCTAAGAGAAAGTAAAAATTAAATGTTTATAATCACTATCTAAATGTCGTATTTTACTTGTAAGTCACCTATTCTATTACATTTTTCTTTACCTGACTACAAAATACATTGTGAGAAAATGTTGTCTCAAGTCAAAATTAAAGTTTTGAGTTCCATGTCTAATTGTTTCTACATTTGGGAAATGCATGTAATTATTTTCCTATTCCAAAATTCTGGATTCTAAACACTATAAACAGGAGTGTACAGTTGCGTTTGGACACACAACTATTGACTCCTTGAGGGACAAGCTGTCACTTCTATTTTCTATCAGTGGCATAATTTGCCACAATATTTTGAAGAAAATGTTTATTGAATGAGTGCACACATGAATAAAATCCACTGGCTGGAATCTGACTTAAATCTTTGATAAAGGCATCACGAGTCATCACCAGCTTACTTTTTTATCTTTGGAAAAGTTTTTGTCAGGCACCAATTCCTTAAAATAAAGTGTAAATATAGTATTCTAAAGTTCTCTGGGATTATAGAAGAATGTGTAAGATGATGTTCACACATCTCAGGAGAAAAGGGTTAGTAAGCAACACTCATATAGAACCAAAATAATTTCAGACAGTGGTCAACCTTGGCAAAACATTTGCGAAGGAGCATCAAGTGACTTCTCTCGTTTGCTTTTGGGATCAGAAGGTGTCTACTTACCCCCAAACCACACTCGTTGCTAATTGCAGGGGAGGGAAGGTGGAAAGCAGGGTGCTAGAGGAGTGTTGACAGCTGTCTCCAATGTGGCATCTTGTTTCCTGCAGGCCCAGATCTCTTAGCATAGCACAGTGCTTAGATTTGATCAGGATGTGGTAAATGCTTGTTGGAAGGTGTATGAGAAACTGGCTTTCCAGGAGCAAAGCTCCTGAAAATTTACACCTTGCGTGAAAATTTTAGTGTAGAAAATTGCCTGTAAAAATTCAGGAGTGGGTGGGGATAAAACATACTGCTTTGGCAGCAAGGAAATTCCTCCCCCCCCCCTCAAAGGAGAGAAAAAAATCACAGGATTTATAGCCTATATTAAAAGAGAGATAATTTATTTGTAAGAATATTTGTGGGTCACTGGCTCTCAGATGGCTCAGGGTCCCTTCGTTTGTGGTCAAATGACTCTGGAGAGCTCTGGAGGAGTCAAGGAAAGAAAAATGAAGAGCTGGGGTGGAGTCCTCCTGAGGGTGTTAGGAACACTGTACTACAACAATCCTTGAAAAACAATTATATATTGAATTGATCTGTGCCTAACCTTAATGGGGATTGTCTTTGGTTTAAAGAGCATTGGTAGAAGACATCGAAGAATCTTAACACCTCTGAAAGAAATTTATGAATTTAATCTCATATTACAGTGATGTATAACATATTGACTTTTCTGTAAGAATAGCAGCTAAATTGATAATTTATGAGGCCCCTGCTAGCTTTAGATTTCAGTGACACTATTATTAATGAAGAAGAAAGGTGAGATAAACCTGAGGAAGATCTGGAATATTACCATATTTTCAAATCAAAAGGCATTATTGGTAGCATCTACTGCAGCATCAAAGTTCTAAGTCAGGATATAAGCCATGTGGGCAGGTAGTCATCTTGAAGACAAGTGTCCTCTGGATTGTTTGGAGGGAGGGCTGGAAACCAGTAGCTAAGGAAAGGTAAAGTACTAGAAATGCATCCCATCACTGTATGTGAACACCAATGTTCACTCTTTGTTTCAGCTTGATCCCTGACCTCTCAAAACTGCTTGCTCAGCCTTCCTTACAACCAGAACAACTTAAAAACAAATCCCATCTTCTACCCAAACTGCATAAAACAACTCCTCTGGGCCCCTGGCTTTGACAGGATTCATTTTGAAATGGTCCTCTGTCATACAACTGATGTAGCAAATTTGTTACTTTTATAACAGAAGAATCAGACAGGATTTTCCAGAGTCCAGCTGTGGATCTTTAGATTGTCGTCATGTTACTCAGAACAAAACAACTGTTTGAATCAAAGCCAAAGATGTCCTTGAATCATTTGGTATCAGGGCACTAATGAGCTCTGCAGACATTTCAAATTCCTTTTTCTTCCCTTCTCTGCCTCCCTATCCACCTTCACCAGGTGTGACTTAATCCAGTCTATTTTTCCCCTAAGTAATAAGCTAACACACACACACACACACACACACACACACACACACACACACACGATTTATATCTCTATATATTTTTGTAGTATCAAGTGAGTTTTCATAACTGACTTTTAAAAATAAGCACCAGATACTTTACTGATATGATTTATTAATAGGTATGTAAGCAAGGTTTTAATTTTCATTGTGTTCTGGGGTTTTTAGAAATGACAGATACCGTAATGATCTATGAAGCCAACTCTCAGCTTTTGGAGCCGAGAAGACACTGAGGTTCAGAGTTTGCAAAGATTTACCCAAGGTCCCCAGGTAGTATCTGGTCCAGCTAGCCTTGGACCAGGCCATGGGGCTCATTTCATTGAAGCACATAATTTGAGAGCTATATTTATGTTTCTTACATCCCTCATTTTGTTTCACTTAAAATTGTATATTATGAAAGGACTTATTTTATTCATCTACAAAGTTTCTTTTTCTTGTTTTTCATAGTGAATTTATGAAGTTCTATTATTCTGAAATCATGTTATATGAACACACATAATTTTTGTCTGGCATGTTAACTTCTCCTACCACATATTTGTCATAAAGTCATGCTTGCAAGCAAGGTCCAAGTCCTTTGTGGGTCTTTGTGCAAAGCAAAACCTTCCCTTGGCACCTGGTCCTTCCAATAGACCCTAGCAACCTTTTGTATATGCACCCATGAGCACTTTTACATTGTTTTTGTTTACATTATTTTTGTGTGTATACATATGTATAATAAATAATAAATAAATATATTATACATATACATATATATTTTTTGTGTGGTACTAGGGATTGAACCCAGGAGCATTCTACCTCTGAGATACACCCCCAGCCCTATGATATTTTTAAATTTTGAAACAGTGTCTCACTAAGTTGTAAAGGGCCTCACCAAGTTGCTAAGGCTGACTGCAAACCTGGGATCCTCCTGTCTCAGCCTCCCAAGTACTGGGATTATAGGCGTATGCCACCATGCCGAAGTAAAAAATATGTCAATCTCTAAGTGGTCACTTAGACTCATGGCCTTTCACATTTATTTGACCAATAATATACTTAATATTTTTTTCATTTTACTTTGCACTTAATATTTATTTCCTTCTTTTCCCTTTTTGAAATATTTTTGCTAATATCCTAAAATTGTAATTTATTTTATTGCTCTTGCTAAATTAGTTTTCAATTTGTTATCTTTACTTTCTAGTACAGATAATATTACACATACTTCACTACTATTACATGGAATCAAAGTATCAAAGTTTATTTTACCAAAATGTTCTATTCTCCTAAAAGAATAAATGAAACCTTTAGAAAACTTTCTTCTATTCAACACTTCCCATATTCTTACCCCAAGTTCCTAGGTTGTACTGAGATACTTATTATTTTATGTCATGGCTATTATTAAAATTTCTCGTGCAATATATCTTTTTTTATCTAAGGAATCATTAATTGAATGTATTTTATACATTTTAGACTATCAAAGTACCTTATCTATAGATTTAACTACATGTATAACATATGTTCACACACATATATATATATACACACATATGTGTGTGTGTGTGTGTGTGTGTGTGTGTGTGTGTGTATGTCTATTTCTCATCAATATCTCTGTCCATTTTTTTAACTGGGGATAGAACCCAGGGACATTCCAACTCTGAGCTATACCCCCTGAACTATTTTATTCTTTTTTTATTGTGAAACAGGGTCTCACTAAGTTACAGTGGGCCTCACTAAGTTGCTGAGGCTGGCCACACACTGCAATCCTCCAGCTTCCCAAGTACTGGGATTACAAACATGCACCACCACACCCAGCCAATGTCTCCCTTTTTTTTTTTTTTTTTTTTTTTTTTTTTGTGGTACTAGGGATTGAACTCAGGAGCATTCTACCTCTGAGCTATGCCCCAGCCCTACTTTTTATTCTTTATTTTGAAACCGGGTCTAACTAGGTTGTGGAGTGCCTCACTAGGTAGCTGAGGCTGGCCTCGAACCCAGATCCTCCGGTCTCAGCCTCCCAAATGCTGGGATTACAAACGTGCGCCACCACGCCCAGCTTAATGTCTCCCCTTCTTAATGTCACTTCTTTTGAGGCTTGGATTTTTGTTTTTATTTATTTATTTTAGCATTTTCTTGAGATAGATATAGGGTCATTTGTTATTTGAATATTTTCATATTTAAATATGTGGGTTTATTTTGCAAACCTGATAATTGGTGGAGGGTCTTTGGAGTGCAAATTTTACCTTAGATGGTCTAAGTCATGTCTTCTAGTTTGTAACTTTATAAATGAGAAGTTTTATATATTTTTTAAAATATGGAAAATTTTTCTTTTTTTTTTTTTTTAGTAACTAGTTTCCTCTACTAGTTTCATCACACCTTGAATTTCCTTGTTCAAATGTTAGGGCTTCTGGATCTATCTGAAGATGGCATATAATTCTGTCATTATCTCTATCTTTTTGCATATTTTCTCTTTTGTTTTCTAGACTACAAATTTGATTCTATAAAGAGAATCACCTTCAGTTCATTTGCCAAGATTTTTAGGTCAAAGATTATGTTGTTTTTTGTTTCTTTAGTCTTCTAGTAAGGATACCATAAGTGGTTGTGGTCATGGGAATGGTGGAGAACCAGTTGTCTCTGACCTTATATAATAACAAGGAAGTGGTGAGTTTCATGTGTAGACAACAAAAAGCCTCTCAGTTTCCTGGTTTCTACATGGTCTCCCAGTCTCAGTGGGAGAGCATTCAGCCCAGCTGACAATATTCCTCAGTATTGGGTACCAATGATTTCAGAAGGCCTGGATTTTCAGAAGAAAGTCTTGAAACTGTCCTAGTTTTGTTTCTAGGGGATCAAGAGTCCAAAGAAAGGGGATACTAATCATGCATCTATACAGTGTGACAATCCCTCAGATTTTATCTGTCTCAAGCAAAGTACTTGGGTTGGAGCTGGAAATGAAGGGGAAAAGAAATATGTTAAGCTGCCCTATTTCTAGTACTTAGGTAGCTTTGGTGGCAAGACAGAGAACTTGCCAGTTGTTCATTCTTTTTGGGAAATATAGCAAGTATACATTTTTCGTTTTCTCTTTCTTTCTTTTGTCATTTTATTAATAAGGTACCCTATTTAAAGGAGTTTCACAGGAGCTTAAACCTATTCAAAGGAGTTTTACAGCAGTTTAAGCCTTATGCCGATATGTATGTGTGTGTGTGTGTGTGTTGTTTCTGATTATTTAAAAACTGTAAGAACTTGTTTTATTGCCTGAGCAAAATATGCCTGTCTTACTGGCTTTCACATTTATAAAATCAGAGGAGAATTTAATATTCATTCATTCATTGTAGAGATATTACCAAAAGATATTTCCTAATGAGTTTGTTCATTCATTAATTCATCCTTCTAACTAGTGTCTCTTTCTCTAGTCTAGTCTACAGTATAGACACAGATTCTTTTGTTGCTGTATCACAACAGTTTTCAAACTTAAACCTAAGTCACAATCATGTAAAGGACATGTTAAAAGACAGATTTCTGGTTCCTACCTCAGAGTTTCTGATTCAATAGGATCATTCTTTGAGAACCAACAATTCTGGTTATCAAGAGATAGTCCCAGTTTTCACATGGAAATTTTTTTAAGTCCCTGAAAGCTCGTTGGTCCCAGGCAAATGATCATCCTGTCTAACACACTTGAGAGTACACTGGAACATCCTGAGAAGTTTTCAAAAATAGTACGACTGACTCCCCTCTCCATTAGAATCAACTGGGGAACATTTAAACAATTCCAATGCCCAGGCTCCACATCCCATGTCCAGTGAAATGAGTCTAGGAGTACATGGATTAGCCAGTGACAGTTCTTCCCACTCCATCCTGGTGATTCAGTCAGACAGCCAAGAACAAGAAGCATCTTCTCTTGGCTAGCTTTAATCATTCAGGGGAAAAAAATAAACAACTCATTCCATTCAATTTAAATGAGTTTCTTGTCTGATATTTAGCGCCCCACCTGGCACTTTCTAAAAACACTTATTACTTTCTGGCATTTGTTTTTTCTTACTTAATTCCATTTGTTTTCTGGACACCCCCCGCCCCTGCCAGCCCCCATAGAATGTAGGTCCATTAAAGCAAGAGCTTTGCCTTATTTATTACTAAGTCTTCAGTTCTCGGAACATTGTGTAGAACATGTAAGCACTCAATAAATGTTAATTCATGCCTATAATGTTTTAAGTACTGTGTTAGGCCCCAGAGACAGTACAATAATAAACAACAGCAAGGCCTACAACAGACAAAATTATAGTCCTCTCTGTCCTCATAGTATGGTAGATTTTTTTTAAATAACACTTTACATAATTCTGTTAAAACCTCAGAAAATTAAATGGTTAAACAAATAAAGGAGAAACATTTCACCACTTCAAGACTTGCATCTTGTCTTTTCATTTTGTAGTTACCAGCAACAGCTTTGCAAGAAATTAACTTAGTGACTTATAGCAACTGAAGGGGCTTTTCAATTTTGCCTTATGACAGCCTGAGACATGGTTTTGAGGCTCTGTGAATTTCCCTGCCTTAGGTTTGCAGCTTGGTAGTATAGAGGAACCAAGAGACTGTATGGCTTCCACTCCTACACATTAGGTCCATGGTGCAATCCTCCTTGTGGCTTAAGGACAGAGGGTCTTCTTGCTATGGTTGAGCTGCAGGAAATACTCTGTAGTCCCTGGTTCCACCAGAGAGAAACATGAAAGTGCCCAAGAACACACATACACACACACACACACACACAGATAACACATAAGCAAATGTATACTCATCAATTTATGGACATAAATGATGTGGGGTGCTACAATATGTGGAGTGTCTAGATTCTAGAGGGATTAGTCAGAAGACTGGTAAATCTTGACAGCAGAAATTTAAATGAGGGGGGAACTCAGTTGGAAGGATTTGGATGAGAGCGTTATAGGCCAAGTACAAAACCTCAAGACACTTCATCACATACAGGGCATGTGAAGCCCAAGCAAATGGTCCCTGTACTGATCTTAGGGGGTCCTGCCTGGCCTGGAGCAGGGGGGGTTAGGGATTAAGGAGAGTCAGCATTTATTCATGTTATATCTGTAAGTTAGTTATCCTATCTGGTCAGGTTTTTTTGTATAATTAAAAAGAAAATTGTAAAGCACCTTATCCAGTCATATGAAACAATCTATATGGCCAATGTAGACACTAAAAGGAAAGAAACCTCAACTTTAACTAGATAGTGTGTATTTATTATGTCTTTAGTTAATAAGATAATAGAAATGCTTAATCTAGAACTTTATTTTACAGTTATAAAAATAAATTCATTACAATGGTTGAAACATGAGTGTGAACAAAATGTTTTTCTACATATAGTATATACATATATAATATTGTATGGATACATACATGTATTATGTATATAATACATGCATGTGTTTATCTCAATGTATTTATTAGTCAGCCTTTTTCAATGATATTATAAACAGTTTGTTGAAAGGTAGTGACCATTTTACTTAGAAGATATATTCAATGTATATCCTCTTACTATTAGCATTTAAAATATTTGTTATTAATGAAGAAAGTTGGTCAAAAACTGCTAGAAAACTTGTAGCTTCTCTGGCATGATGTCTATCTACTTACATTGTCTTTTAAAATTGTTTTATGGGCCCCAAACCCAACCAATACTGTTAAAGGCTAAATCAGAACCCCCTAACATCTATGCAGTATATTTAGCCATGCCTTGTTTAGAGCCTAAATAAGAAATCAGCACCCTCAACCCCCATGACTTCAAAAATCAGAGGAATTCAAGTGCAATGGGTTAGGAGAAAAGCACAAGACTTTTCTTAATTTATAATTGTAGATTTATTTAAAAATGTTCTTGCATTAGATATAATGCAATTGCTTTTGAGACTGTATTTTACCTTGTTGAACAACTTCATAAAAAAAACCTATTGTCTGTTTTACTGTTTGTTTAGTCATTGATTCAATACATACTTATCGTGTGCTTCTTCTGGGTATATAATAGTTAAAATAAATAAAATTTACAGTTAACTGGAAAATGTAGGGCATTAAAAATTCTATAATTACAGGTATGTTAGAGACTGATTTTTAGATGGGAGACAGGGCAGATAAGTGACATTTAAGCTTAGATAGGGTTAGCCAGCCATAGGGTGCTTTTTATTTCAGGGTTTCTAGAAAAACTGCAAACTTGCCATATCTTGTTTTACCTTTCAAAACCAAAGAAAGAAGAGGAACAATAACTTGTTCAAGTTTTTATTGTGCTCTAAGGGAAAGACATGAAAATTAACTATTTTCCCTAAAATACGGTAATGGTGTAGGAAGTCTAAAAAAGGACATACTTTATCTTTGATTCAAGATTGTGATTCTTAGCACACATATTTAACACCTTATCTCTCAAATTATTTGTGTTTGTATATAATCTTTTTTGCTGATATGTATCAGATAAAAGACTATATTTGCACAGGAAATAAGAAATAGGAACACCCACAGGCTAGAATATTTGAATAATGTCTGCAAGATGTAGTGCAAATAATATCCAATTTAAAGAGATTCTGCTGGTCCTGCCATTTAGAGTGGGAAAGAAAAATCTACTAGGAAAGTAAATAGAATTTCAAGGGATTCAAATCATCTCTATATTTGTAAAATTGGTTTATGAAACTCAAAACAAGAGACCATTGGGCACAGAAGTAAATATCCCTCCTCCTGTCTGATTAATCTGGGGAAATAAAAGAATAGTAAACATAATCTTCAAGTAAAAGAATTTTTTTTAATATAGGGGATATGTTTTTTCTTTTTAACTCTAGAGCCTCTTCTGTATGATTGAGTCTTTCCTTAACTTTTCTAGTGAATACATTTTAACATTATTCATTTGTCTTACAGTAGTCATTGAAAATCAATTATTAATCCAAATGTATCTTCCCTGGAATTGTCTGATGACCTTTAGTGATGTTGGGGCAATTACTTCACTTTTGCATCCAGACAAGTTTAAAATCAATGATCAAACATACAGAATCAAGAAGAATGTCTTCAAAGTAAAGCAATGGCTGTTTTGGTATCTGCAGTATGCTTTAATTTCTACCACATATGCGTAAATTGACCAAGTACCTTATAATTAAAAGTAATCCCAAAGGCTTGAAATAAATATATTTCTATCATAAAATAAATCCTGAGCCCATCTACCCTGAATCTTTGGATAAAGACAAAACTCCATCCTGCCATGCACCTGGCCAGTTGTGCAACACTGACCAATAAACAGCTGCTAACAATAAGGGTATTGTGCTTATGTAACACAATTCAGGATCTTGATAGATGTGAAAGGACTAGGGAATTTTCTCTTGCCAGGATGCCTGCTTCATGGAAACTTTCAACCATATACTAAAATCTTCCCTCTATATGAGTTGGACATGCATCCTAGAAGATCATATTCACCTTTCAAATTGGTTTCAGGAGTTTAAGGATCTCTCAGTCAAGAAATGACCATGCAGTATGGCAACAAATATATTTTTAGCAACTGTTTTCTGTAGACTTGTTTTACCAAGTTAACAAATGTCTTTATTATGTTTCTTCCCATTGATGTGGGTGTGTCCTTGTGTGTGTGTATTCAAGAGAAGCTTCCATTTGTTGAGTGATCTTCATGCAAACATCTTGGAGTGCTTTACAAAAGAATTTCAAAAATTAAACCAAACAGGATATGAAACTGTGCTGCCAAACAAATAAGTCTTTAGGCATGATTTAAATTTAGTTAATGACATAAAGAGCTAAATCTGTGAGAGGAAGCAAGTCCTTGGATCAGAAAAAAAGAAGCAGAAAACAGATACTCCTATTTTGTCTACGTCTTCATATGAGTAGTTCCAAAAATGTTCCTTTGGAAGTTCATTTGGAAAACCCTGGGCTAAGTGAACTATTGTTTTAGGGAAAAATACAAGATAATAGTTCCCATGTGCATAGTGATCTACAGATTACAAAGCATTTTCCCAGCCATTATTTCACTTAACTGTCGCAACACCCCATCAAAGTAGTTAAAGAACATGTTATCCCATTTTACATATGAACAAACTGATGACAGCAGAAATTAAAGAATTAAGCTAAGGTCACCAATCTAGACAATGATAGTGCTAATAATGGAATATGAATTTTTATCTAAATCCTGTGTTCTTTTCATAGCACCATGAGTTTCTACTGTGACAAACCATTTATTTTATACTTTTATTGGTGCCCTGTAATTATACATCATAGTGAAGATGTATAGAAACATACATGCACACAGCACTCGTTGTATTTACCTTGGTGTTCCCCTCCTCCCTGTACATGTAAGTGATATTGGTAGTGATATATTCATATATAAATGTGACATTATTTTAACTGTTTTCTTCCTTAATATTCTTTTCCTCCCCTCTCCATCACATTCCCCAATACCCTTCCTTCATTCTACTGGTTTCTTTCCTCATTTATCTGGTCTCTATTGTTTCCTATTTTCTAACTAGTTTCTATTTATAAGAGAAAACATATAACCCTGACTTTGAGACTGGCGGATCTCACTATGGCCATACCACCCTGAATGCCCCTGTTCTTAGAAGCTAAGCAAGATCATGCCTGCTTAGTACTTGGAAAGGAGACATTCCATTTATACTGGATACTTCCCTCCTACCATTATAGTTTTATGTCTCTGGGGGTAATATTAATGATTAGGGCTTCCCAGGACACTCTGGTATTTTACACCCTCTCATGATTCTTGTGTAAATGGAAAGTTAGAAAACAAGGGTCTTCTAAGGCAAGTCTATAGCCAATGAAATTTTCATGGCTTAATCCTTTTATAACATTTTAAGTGACTTTGATGGTTTTCATTTGAAGTCTCCTTCCAGTGATTGCTAGAATCCTTCTTGAAAAGATGTAGTTGGAGTGATTAGAGGATAAGCTTCTGTAGTGGCAGATATTTTTTCCTGGTCTGTAGTGGAAAAAATGGGGAATTCTTAATGACCTTCCTTTCTATTGTGAACTGGGTTAGTTAACTTTCCATTGCTGTGACAAAATACCTGAGATAATTAAAGTAGAAAAAATGTATTTTGCCTCACAGTTTTGGGTGTTTCATTCCATGGTTGGTTAGCACATTGCTTTTGAGTCAGCACATCACAGTGGGGAATGAGTAGTGGTGAGAGAGAAAGAGGCTGCCATGCCAATCTTCCCTTCATGGAAATGTCCCCCCCCCATGATATAACTCCCCTCTTCTAAGCCCTACTTCTTAAAGGGTCCTCCCAATAGTGCCAAGCTGAGGACACAGACATTTAACACATGAGCCTTTAGGAGTCCTTAAAGATCCAAACTATAGCACTGACTTGGACCACTTGTGGTTATCTGTGAAACTCTGAGGATTCTATGAAAATTTTTATCTCTTAGCAGTGAGTCATGGCCTTGTGCTAGAGCAGTAGGTGAGGTAGTATCTGGATTGGTTCATGAGATGAGGTGAATAGTGTTATCTGCTTAAGGTACAATCAGCAGTGGCACTGTACTATAGCTGTCAAGTATTGCTGTCATTGTTCTGTCTCTTCCTCTAAAAACACATTTCATATCTCAGTCAAGGTTTGGACTTGAAAATATTTACTTTTTCCTTGATACTCCTATTAGTTTCAGACAAATATGAAAAAAACACAGTATTGTGACTCTGTAGATCTTTTGACAGAGTACATGGGGTAGAGAACTTAAGAATAAGCAATTGAAACCATGTCTCTGTAACCAGCTCTTGAGCAGATTACTCAAGTTGAAAAGAAGCCCAAGCAAGGTGATAGAGAAGTGGGGAACAGCCTTAGGGTAGCTGGTGCCTTGCAGAAGGCCAATAAATGTAAGGATGTTACTTTTTACCTTACACTTCACTATAGTTTCCCCCCCCTTTGGATTTTTACCTTTATGCTTGATTTAAAAATATTAATATAAAGACTTCAGCTATCTTGCCATAGCAAGTAAACACAGGCTGTCCAAAAGATTTATATGACTTCCATATGTCATTTGAGCATTTGAGACAGGAAGACAAACCATTCCATGTGGAAATATCAAGGATAAAAGATAGCTGGAACAGCATTCCTTAGCTGGCTGCATTTCCCAGTCTGGCCTCCTGTGCGGGGACATAGTCTCTTGTCCTTCAGTCTCTTTGGTGATGAGTTATTTCTGGCTCATTGTCCTAACCTCTGGACACCACCTTCCTCCCTGAGCCTATGTTTATCCTGGTCTCACTTTGATTGCCTGGTCCCTATTCATCTATTCTTTTTTTTTAAGCTTGACTTCATTTTTCTTCTTTACCTCCACCTCTGGAGTTCCATTACTTCTACCCTTGTCAATCTGCACTTAGTTTGACTTGCTTTGAGTTTGTATTTTTTCTATACTCATCACATGACTCTCACGTTACCCTCTATTACATGATTGTCTCTATAGATTCCTGTTCCTACTCACTTGATTCCTTTATGTCTCAATACACTGTGCTTGATGCTCTAGAAGGAATGTAAAAATGTATAAGGTATGGCTCTATCTACTTTTCTACCTCTTTGGAGTACTTCTTTTCATATACATCCTATATTTTTAATGAGCCCCCCCTTTTATTAGCCCGACCTTGGTAATCATTTCTTTTAATTCTATTTTTTTCATTTATTGGACATGTGGCTCAAGACCCTCTAGAAGATGCTCTACGATGGCTTAAGTTGTCCCTAGCAGAGTGTCTTTCACAGAATAGGAGCTCAGTCAGTGTCTGCTAATTATTTGCCTTGTATGTAATATAAGATTATAGGCATAGAAAAATTGAGAATAAGACTATATCATATAACCAAATTCTAAATGGAACTATATATAATTTTAATTGTTATAAAATGTTGTACAATAGAAATTTCTGTGATCAAAATATTTTATGTCTTCCTTGCCCACCACCTGTTGCTACTTAGCACTTGGGATGTGGCTACTGTTTGAGGAATTAGATTTATATTTTATTGAACTATACTTAAAATTTAAAAACTTCATGTGGAAAATGGCTACAAGATAGGATAGTGCATTCTATGGGAATGTGGAAAGTGGAACTATAAATATGAACTATGAATTAGGGAAGTACTAGTAGAGGAAAATGTATCTGGGTTGTAAAGATGGGAAGCAGAGAGTAGGGATATTTTAAATAAGTGATATAGCAGAAGTTCTAAGTGATTGACAATTTTATGTTTGGCATTAAAGACTTGAGGTGGAGCAGAGTTTGAGAAGTAGGCATGGTAGTAATAATAACAGCAGCCACTTATTGATACTATAAGCCACACATTAACTTAATACTCACCACAATTTTATGACTCCAGTATACATAAATAATTTGTCTAAAGGTACAGTTAATATTGGACCTGAGATTTGAACTGAAGTCTGGATAGCAAAACATCTAAGCTTTTAACCACTATGTTATGCTGTCTCACAAGAGGGACTTTAGAGAATGGAGTGATGGAGGGGGTTTAGGAGAGGGTTGGGAGAGATAATTAATGAAGGAAGCATTTACAGTTATGCTATATACATATGTGAAATTACCAATGCCAATCTCAATATCATGTATGGGCAAAGGGAGAAAGTGGGGAGGGAATCAGGGGGAAGCTCACCAAGCGCTGTGTGCATATATGTCCCTATCAATCTGAACTTCATTATGATGTGGAACTGCAAAGCACCAGTTTAATTTTTTTTATTTTTATATGTATATATGTATTTTATTTTTATATGTATGTATATGACTTACATGTAGGAAATAGCCCGAATGCCCTTCAAACTGGCAAATGGGTACAAAATAATAGAATGAAATACTACTTAGTAATATAAAAGGAACAGAACTACAGATACACGCAATGACATGGATGAATCTCAAATACATTGTGCTAAGTGAAAAAAGCTAGATGTAAAAGACTGTATATGATACAATTGCATTTATGTGACATTCTAGGAAAGGCAAAAACCAGATCAGTATTTACAAGGAGCTTAGAGTGAAGGGTAGGTATTGACTATAAAGAGATACAAGATCTCCATAGAATAAGATATTTGACAAGAAACTTGTTTGGAGGTTGAGAGAGAAGATATGACTGGACTGGAAAACTTCTTGGGGAGAGAAAGCCTGGGTTTGGGGGGAGACCTGGATTTAGAATAGGAGGCCAGAGGATACCAGAATTCTATACTTCAAACATCTGCCCAAGATTGCTTTTAGTTTCAACTTGATCCAAACATCAGAAGTGCACTCATAACCTTGAATACAATATATTAATTGTGTGATTACATTTCTTGGAAATTAAGGTCCAGAATAGGCAAATCCATAGAGACAGAAAGTAAATTAGAAGTTTCCAAAAGCTGAGGGGGAAATAAGGAGTGACTGCTAAGCGGTATCAACTTTTTGGGGTGATGAAATGTTCTAAAATTAAATTTTAATGATGGTTACAAAGCTCTGTGGATATTGTAAAATTACTGAATTGTTTATTTTAAATGAGCAAATTTATGGCATTTGACTTACACATCAAAAAAGATGCTTTTTTAAAAGAATATTTGAAGATCAATAGGAATATTCTCTCTCTCTCTCTCTCTCTGGTGTGTGTGTGTGTGTGTGTGTTTACTGGGAATTGAACCAGGGGTGTTCTACCTCTGAACTAGAGCCCAAGTCATTTTTATTTTTTATTTTTGATACAGGGTCTCTCAGCTGGGCAAGGTGGTGCACACCTGTAATCCCAGTACTTGGGAGACTGAGACAAGAAGTCAGACTCAACAATTTAGTGAGGTCCTCAGCCACTTAGCCAGTCCATGTTTATTTATTTTTTATTTTTTTATTGTAATAATTCATGCTTCATATGTGTACATCTTTGTTAGGTACAAATTGATAACGACATATGTGCGCACATTTCTCATCTGACCCCTTCCCCAATTCCCACCCCGCTCCCTTGTCCTCCCTCCCTCTCAAGTTCAGTTCAGTGAGTGACCTTGATATAATTGTGTAAGTACATCATGTGCCTTAGGATGCCCCCCCCCCGCCCCGTCCATCCCCTTCGGTTAAATCAACTTCTTTGTTTATCGAGGATCTCTACTTTTTCATCTGGGGACCCTCTTATGCCCCATCTTCTCCCTAACATCCGCATATTAGGGAGAACATATGCTCCTTTACTCTTTGTGACTGGCTAATCTCACTTAACATAATGTTTTCCAGTTCAAATAACATGCAAATAACATGATTTTGTTCTTCTTTATGGCTGAGTAAAATTCCATTGTGTACATATCCCATAGTTTTGTAATCCATTCATCTGTCTTTGGACATCTTGGCTGCTTCCATAGTTTGGCTATTGTGAATTGTGCAGCTATAAACATAGATACACATGCGTTGGTCTGATAGTTTGGTTTCCAATCTTTTGGGTAGATACCCAGAAGTGGTATTGCTGGATCATAAGGTAGGTTCATTCCCATGTTTCAAAATACAGAAATGGCTGGGGGGTTGCAAAGTGGTCAATATCCTAAATTATATAAAAGTTATTTTCATGTTGAGCTAACATTTGACTTTAGCACACAATAGATATTTTTAGGACACTGGAATCCCCCTGAGTTTAATCTCCAGTAATAAAAAAACAAATTAAAAAATTGAAATAGAGTCTTGCTAAGTTAGCTGGCCTCTAATCTACTATCCTTCTGTCTCAGCCTCTGAAGTACTGGGATTGCAAATGTGTACCACTGCACCCAGTATATTCTTTATTTTGATAATAGTGTTGGTCACATGACTGTTCATTTGTCAAAACTCATAGAACTGTGAACTGAAAAGGATTAATTTTACTGTCTGTAAGTTGCACTTCAGGAAACATGATTGAAAAACAAAGACAAAGTATATCCATGTTTATTTGCACAAAGGCAAGGGGGGATATGGTTAGTTATTATAACTCAGTCTATTTTAAAAAGTAAATAATTGTAATTTTTCTTGTGTCTAAACACATCTTCATATTTATGATATATAGGTATACAACCCATTTAATAAAAATGAGGTAGGAATTAAAACGTCTTTAAAGAGATGTGTGTGTATCTAAAACAGTTAAATTTATATTTAACATGAGTTGACACAGAAAATGTTTATTCAACTTGAGGTTTATTTGTCATTGGCATGAGAAAGAGGGTGGAAGTGGAAGAGGAAGAGATATTTTAATTAAATCTGAATGGTAAGATGTTATATGATTTATCCTATTTTCCTTTTATTTTGTTTAAATGAAAGATAACTACCATATGAGGTCATCAGCCCCTTAGAAAGCTCCCTTTAAGGTTTCTCAATGCATAATGAAATTTTCATTTTTATAATAAACCACTTTTATGAGACAGTAATACAATGGCTATCTTTTTAGCATATACTGATTTCCTCCTTTTTTTTATTTCCAGGAAAATTGTCATGTAGAATCAATTCTCTAAAAAGTCTTAACAGGACTTTGTCTTCACTTGTTTTGTTGTGTGCTCATACAATTATAGATTGATGCTATTTTTAGGTAGAAGGGACTTAAAATTATTATCTGGCCCTGTCTGTCCATTGTCTGCAAGTAGATACCAGAGGTAACAGTGCTACCTCTGTTTTCTAACTGAAGTGGTAACACACACAGTTGTTAACTTTCCTATGGTCCCATTTCTAGTAATTAGGGTTTTATGCTTAAGGGTTATTAATCTTAATAAAGAACTATAAACAAAATTAATGATCATGATTTAAGCACTTTGTTCTCTGTTTCAAAAATTCTTCAGGTTAAAACTTTATTAACACTATATAGAATGATATGCTAATAATCCTGGTTAATCTTAAAATAGTCTGCCAAGATTTGTTGAGGAGGCACCTACCTAGAGCCATGCAACATTTTGAAAATGCTTTTGACTGACATATTTTGATTTGTGCCAAAAAACAAAGCAATTGAAATTTAGTGGGTTTTTTTTTCACTTCCCCAGGATCAAGGAGGTAGGGGGAGGGGTCTTCAATTTAATGTTGTTGCTTTATCTAGGTCTTGGGAATGGTGACTAGAGTTCAGAGATGTCTGCTATCCACATTTATCACTATTTATAAACAGTGGCTTTAACATTTCAACACATTTGCATCAAAAGGCCCTCTAAAGAGCTAAGTGAAATATCCTGCTTGGAATTAAGGTCACCAATAAGAGCATGAGCTATGAGGAAAGCACAGCTCAGGGGGCGCTGCAGGACAGAAAGGGGGAAAGATGATGATCATGAAGAATTTGGCCAGGTAGGAAGGCAGAAGGCTAGTGGGACTGTTAGAATTCCAATCCACTGGGGCCAAAGTGGCCTAGGAATACAAATCAGGGAAGGATCTGAACAACCTGGTTCTGTCCTGCCCTAGGCCTGGAGCTCATGGGATCCTAGCAGGAGCCCATCTCCCTTTATTCCTGGTTTAGCTATTTCTCTTCCCTGAAGTCACAAGCCCACATCCTCCCACATGCTCAGAAACAAGATGAGAAGTAGGGATGATTGAATTGTACTGCCCTTGTGTGCTGATTTCAGGCCAGTAGATGAATTTTGCTGGTGACTGGAAAATGGGAACCTGTACAGGAAAATTCTCAGAGTTGTCCCCAAGAGTGGCCTGAGTGGTTGATGGATAAGAAAGTTGGAAAACACTAGAATTCTAAAATGCAACAGTCATAAAGATACTTTTAAGGTTTTTTTTTTTGTTGTTTTTTGTGGTACTGGGGATTGAACTCAGGGTATTCTACCTCCGAGCTATACCCCCAGCCCTATTTTTTTATTCTTTATTTTGAAACCGAGTCTCACTAAGTTGCGGAGTGCCTCACTAGGTAGCTGAGGCTGGCCGCGAACCCGGATCCTCTGGTCTCAGCCTCCCAAATGCTGGGATTACAAGTGTGCGGCACCATGCTCGGCTACAGTGTGATTTTTTAAAAATAAAATTTTATGTAAATCTTTACTATATTGTCAGCTTTACCAAGTCATCTATACTATAACTCTAAAATATAACTACACTTCTTCCTCATACCTAGTTACTATGACAGGAGCTCCACTTGCCAAAATGGGGTCCTAGCCTATCTCAGAATGTTTTTCAAGATTTAATTATCCTACTTGGACAAGGTAGTTGTCGTTTGCATGCCTAATTTCCTCCTCTTTAAAGTGGTGATAAATGCCTTCTTAGTAGAGTAACTAAGTAAGTGAAAAGCACTTAGTGCTTTGTACATGTTAGCACTATATCTGAGTTAGCTTGTTATTATTTCTCCTGTGTCTACCTCATGGATGCCTAAGAATAAGAACTTCTTTCTGTCCTGTCCAGGGTTTGTTTAGATCAGATTCCTGAAGTTGCCACATGGATGCCTCTGGAGAGCTAGTTGACAAGTATTGCCGCCATACTTTGGTCTTCCAGTGACAAGTATTGCCGCCATACTTTGGTCTCCAAAGAAAGACACTATACTGCTTTTCTCCAAATCTGAACACAGGCCTTTGGCTAAATCCAACACTGCCTACCCTGTCAGTTTATGTGGGACATATGGAAGATTTGGGGATAATGTAGAAAGAGTACAGACGGGAGGACTCTCCATTGTATCACAAGTACAAATCCAGCTCTGCTCTTTCTAGGCCAGCCACCAGGCTTTCTCAGCCTCTTTTGGGTGACAGCAGCTGCCAAGCTGAGAATCTGGGCCCAACCTTGGCTCCAGATTTACTTTCTCTACCATGAAACTCTTCCAGGAGATTTGCAGTAAGAGCAGCTGGTCCCTTTTGGGAAATCCCTTCTCTCATCGTAGGATTTTAGTTAGCTTCTATGTGGCACCAATGAGAAAATAAAAATGTAGACTATTATTGGTGTATTTCCCAAGTCATACATTTATACACAGTCAATGTAAAACAGAACTAAGCACAGCTGATTCAGTTGAAGTGGAGTGGGAAACCCACAGCTTCATTTGTGTGGGCTTCTCCAGACCACCTCAACAACCTTCAGGCATTCTGTTATGTTTTGAATGAAGATTATATCTTCAGAGTATTGTTTCTTTAGTGTTTAGGAATAGTGTAATGACCAAGTCTCTTTTTTTTTCCTGTGTCATTATTGAATCATTTTCACTTTAGACTAACCACTGGAATTGATAATGAAAAAAGAGGCAATCTTACCAGATGTCAGAAGAAAAAAAGTTCCACATATACTTAATATTCTAAGACAGAATCCATAAAACTTAGAGTTTACAATATTCCAAGTACTTTAAAATAGATTATATCATATCCCGTCTGCTACAACTATCTTTCATGTTATAATTGATTAAAATGGGCTTCATAAAAGATGAAGTTATTTGGTCTAGGTCATAATGCTATTTGCTAATGGATCTGTATAATGCTAAAGGCCACATTCTTTTCATTCTCATTTTGCCAAAGGAAATGTGTTGTGCTTCTTTAATTTCTGCTATGATATATTATTATGATGTCTTATTGCCATGAGTGGAATAGAGCCAGTGAACCTTGAAAGACATTTCATAGAAAGTTGGGAGCATTTAATTGACAAGTTGAAGTTGATACAGCTGACAACACTTTAGAGGCAAAGTACAAATCTTCACATTGCTTCTTGGACAGGAATATGGAAAAAGAAAAACTTTCACCAACTCCCTTCATGATGTGTATCTCAGTGGGCTACTGGATACATCCTTATCCTTTCCTTTTTAAATTTTCCTTTCAATTTTTGCTACAATAAGAAAAATACAACATATTTTTAGTGTAAAATTAGGAACTAGTCATGGCTATATCCCCAATCTCATCTTAAAAACCACTTAGCAGCCAGATATGATGGCATATGCCTGTAATCCCAGTACTTGGGAGACTGAAACAGGAGAATCACAGGTTTGAGACCAGTCTCAGCAATGTAGTGAGACTCTCAGTAACCTAGTGAGACTGTGCTTCAAAACAAAACAAAATTATAAATAAGACTGGGGGTATAGCTCAGAGGTAAAATGCCCCTGGGTTCAATACTCAATACTACAAACAAAAAACCAAACCAAACCACAACAACAACAAACCACTTAGCTATTTCAACTCATTAAAGGTCAAAGAATATGGACTTTTTGCTAACAAAAATTAAAGCATAACAGACTATGTACACCTGTGAGCAAGATAGGATTTAGATTTTATATCGATATGTGATGGCCTATAATCTTAAAGTTAGAGGCTTGAGCAACTTCTGTTCACCAAGAGTGGTTAATGATATCTTTGTTCCCCCTGAAACTAATGGAAAAAGTGTCCTGGTTAGTTGGAAGCAAAAATATCTTAAAATAGCATTGAATCTTGGACATGTTGAAGAACAAATAGTCACATTCCCATGTAGTGCGAAGTCTTCATTTTATTCGGAACATGGCTGACATGTTTATAAGCTAAGTTTCTTTTCAAACCAAAGAATCTTGCAGATGTCTCATCTGGGAGGACTTATGAGCTATGTAACTTATTTTATTGTTATTGTTAATAATAAAACAAACTGTTTAATTTCTTATCCTTTTCATGGTTTTTTGCACATTTCCTTTGTAGCTTTGAAAGAGTCCTTTGTATTTTAATAGTTTATTCAGATTCCAATAAAAATAGCTAAAAAATAATAAAACTACAATAGGCATAGGGAGTATACCATGTATCTGGAAATCATATTGTTTCTACTAATATTAAAAGAATCAGAAAGAGTCAGATAAAATTTTTTAAGTACTTGTCTGAATGTATATTTGATAATGTTATGTATTGATGTTGCAATGTAAATTTTCATGTTATTTAGGAAGCTGGATTCTTTAACTACATACAAATCACTGCAAGCTGAATACCTAGGAAGTTGATGGAGAACACTATAAGGCTCAATCAGCTGTCCAAGAAAACATGACTGTATCTCCATAAATGGGCCACACACAATTTGACACACTTGACATATTTTGTGTGTGTGTGTGGCAGAAATGATTTTTTCCACTTAATTTCTCAATATTTGTAGAATTTAATTTTTAAAAAATTACTTTTAATTCATTGCAATTATACATCATAGTGAGAGTCAATGTGATAAAAAAAACATGTACACAGCTCTTGGTATATTTCCCTCCACATCCCATGCCGCTCCCCCTTCCTTCCTCTCCATAGGAATTGGTGAGATTGGTAGTAATACCTTCACATATTGGTATAGGTCTTATTTGAACTATTTTCATGTTTGATCTTCCCTCTTCCCCCTCTCAACTCCTTCCTAAACTCTAAAGAGAGGAGTACTCGACTTCTAATACTGGACCTATGTTTCTTTGAACAGTGATAGGCTAGTGATAGGGAGAGATAGAGCTCATCTTTGATCTAATGTATGAGGTGTTAAAATGTTTATTTTTCATATTTCTTGCCTTTCCTGTTATTTGCCTTCATTTTAATAACCTCCCATTGGGTTCTCATATACCAGTGCATTAAGAGATTAGTAAGTCTTAGTATTATTTATTTATTTATTTATTTTTAAAGATACAAAGATGAATATAATTGATTATATTTTATGGTTAATCATTTATTTTTTTAATTTTAATTTTTTTAATTGGTGCATTGTAATCATACATCTTTGTTAGGTACAAGCTGAAAAAGGCATACATGCACACATTCTCATTTAACCCCTTCCCCAATTCCCGCCCCACTCCCTCGCCTTCCCTCCTTCTCAAGTTCAGTTTAGTGATTGACTTTGATTTGTTCGTGTGCATTAGGGTACCCCCCCCCTTCCCCCATAACCTTCTCTTAAGTCAAATTTTTTGCTCACCTATGATTTCTCCTTCTTCATCTGGAGTCCCTCTTATGCCCCATTTTCTCCCTAGCTTCCTCATATTAGGGAGAACATACGATTTTTTATTTTTTGTGACTGACTAATCTCACTTAACATAATGTTTTCCAGTTCCATCCATTTCCCTGCAAATAACATGATTTTGTTCTTCTTTATGGCTGAGTAAAATTCCATTGTGTACATATCCCATAGTTTTGTAATCCATTCATCTGTCGATGAACATCTTGGCTAGTTCCATAGTTTGGCAATTGTAAATTGTGCAGCTATAAACACAGATACACATGCATTGGTCTGATAGTTTGTTTTGCATTTTTCTGGGTAGATACCCAGAAGTGGTATTGCTGGATCATATGTAGGTTCCTTCCCATTCATCTGAGGATCCTCCATACTGTTTTTCAAAGTGGTTGTACTAATTTGCAATCCTACCAGCAATGTATTAGGGTTCCCACTTCACACTTTATCCATATCTGTATTACCACACTTTATTATTTGGAACCAAGTGATTTCTATCATGAGTAGGAAATAGATAATATGATTCATGAGGTAAAGGATCATGTATCCTCCCACCTTTAATCTCTATATTACCAATACAACTAAGTGCCAGCAGCCAGTGGATGCTAAGCTTGATGGCTGAATGAAATGATGTTGTCCATTTCTGGTGGAAATATTGAAGTACAAGGCCATAAGGAACTTTTCAAATCATATGAAAGATGAGGAATTGTGCCTTATTTTTTTTGCTCTTCTAATAAATCTTTGTTTTCCATCAGATTCTGCTTCCTTCAAAAGAAATTTCTTAATGTATAAAGATATGATTGTCAATAGCTGGATTAATTTTTTTTTACAACATACTTATCAAACAAAGAATCTGGCCTGGATTCCTTAATAGAAAGAAGTTCTTGAAGATGTTTTGTTCAGTTGTGCTACTTGAAGTTCAAATATATTGTTTCCTAGAATCTTTCAGAGTGGAGAAAGACTCACAACACCTATGAACAATGTTGATTTTAACCATTTAAACTATTCAACAGAAAAACCTATTCTGATAAAATACAATTCAATTTATTGCAACAGTGTGATTGATCTACTTTGTAAGCTTCGGGTACAACTAAGGTCATGTGGTAGTCATCAGTGCTGTTTACCAAATATTTCCAGCTTTTGACTCCTGGCAGCACAATAGGATTGCACTTTCTGGCTTTCTTATAGTGGGATGGTACTATGTGACTAGATCCAGCCAGAGTTCTGAGAACAGAGGGTATATGTCATTTACAGGCTATAGTTTTTAGTATCTGGTCTGAGACCCTACAGTGCTCTCATTCTTTTTGGCATGGTGGACTGGTAAATACTTGACAAGGTGGCTTCTCCATCAGCATGGGTCTTAGAATGATTAAAAGGAGCAGACTCCACTATTGATATTAGCATTAAAGACAAATGAAACTCTGTTGTTATAAGCCACTGAGATTTGAGATTGTTGTTACTATAACACAATTTAGGGATTGCTGTCACTATAGTATAATTTACCTATCCTATAGTAATAGTTCTTTTATTTTCTAACTAATCTTTGGAACCTTTCAGATGTTATTATCTTCCCTCTAATCTGTTTGTCAATAAAAGTTAATAGTTTTATTATATCCAAAAAGATCATTAAAAAGACTAAAATGTCTTATTAGTCAAGTACTGCCTTTTCTCTTATCTTTGTGCCCTTGTCTTCTCATAGGTGAGTAGTTTCTTGTCCACTGAGGTGATGATACCCCAGAAGATCCAGGTCTCCGCCTAGGTCTGAGTAGTGCCATATACTATGATATCAGCTATCTAAATTTACCTCTATATCCTCAGCTATTTCCCAAAGTCCAGCAGTGGGAAAGGGTAGTTGAACCACAGAACTTACTCTACTGGAACCATATCTATCTCCCAAGTATTGGGAGATGGGGCCATGTCTGGTGCCTGTCTTGTACTTGTCCCTTTCTGTTAGTAGACCACAATTAGAGTCATGACTTATCAGAGAGATTCTAATAGTCTTGACCAAAAAAAAAGGAATAAATTGATGACTTGAAGCTTTATCAGGCAGATAGACATACACAATTCAAATATGTTAACCTGCCATGTAATTATTATAGAAATAGAAGCTCTTTTGAAAAATGAATGGAGGGAAGACTCATAGAGGTGATAATTGATTTGGGCCTCCAAGAATATGACTTCTTTCTTAGAAGAAAACTAGAGAAAGGCACTAAAGGAAGAAGGGTTGCTTATGTAGGCATGTGAAAATATTCAGCGCATAGTGAACCCGTAGGGGGTGGAGTAGGCAAGGGTGGGATGAGGCACGCATCTGTCAGGATGTGTGGGGAGTGAGGAATAGCTGTATGATATTATTTCAGAAAGCTAGTTAGTAAAGAAGGTGATATAACATGGTAGCTTTGGCCAGAGAGTAAGAGCCACCATCCCAAATGCAGCATCTTGTAGACAGGATGTGAATTTCAAAACGTCTTACATCTATACATGACCCCGGAACTGAGAAGTTCTCATTATGCTGCATTGGAGAGAGGGAGCATATTGGACCATCAAGATGAAGACAAAGGGATCATGATTCTGAAAGAGATTGTCTCCATCATCCAATGTCATCTTCTTTTCCATCCATAATTCTAAACGTTTTGGTGACTGTAGAGCACGAATTATAAGGGAAGCCTCAGTGTGGCTCACCTTCCGGTGCACTTCCTTTTACATCAAATTCTGTCTCCTGTTCCTGCCCGCCCGCATTTCAGATGCCACAGGAAGCAGCTCTGCTTTGTGGTCAGACCAGAGAGAGGGAGGTTGAAGCCAACACTTTCAGGGAAGCCTCAGAAGGATGCTTGCAATTTGCTGGCTACCCATTGTTATCCATGCCACAGGATACCACAGGCTTGGAGGAGTTTTCTGAGAAGTTTGTGGGTAGCTTGTGTTTTCTCATTAATTAGGAAATTAGATTGTTGGCTATAAATTGGAGGGTAAAGAATGTCTTTATTTAAAGTTGAGGAAATGAAGCGTGGGAGGGTAGATGATAGTCAGGCTTTTTACATCAAATTGCAGTGATTTACTTGCCTTTGCTTTGGGGGTTATATTAAATTCAGCACCAAGGCCATTCAGTCCTCCTAAGGAGGGATTCGTATTACAAGATTTCCTGCATAAGCATGATTCTGAGTAATATAAGTAACCTTATTGATTATGAGTCTTCTTGTCTTCCCCCAAATTGCCCACCAGATTTTCTTGTTTAAAACTCAAACTTAAACCCCAATTACTTTTGATCTCTAAACCAAGTCTCCTTAGGCTTACCAGCTTGTGGCTAATACATAATAAATAGTAATAGTATCTGTACTTACTGGTGTAATTCTAGACCTCTGGCTCTACTTTGAAGCAATTCTTTCTTATTTTCTCCTCTCTAGCTCCCCTTGCTGGGGTCCAAGTCCAGGAAGTCAGTTAGGGGCAATGCTTTATGTGGCCCCAGGAGACTGCTTTGAGAATACCAATGTTGGTGCAAAGTGCTGGCTCAGAGCACTCGTGATGCTCTTTCAAGTCTCCTTATGGTGCTGACATCCTTGCATCTCTCCTTGTGGGGAAGCTACTTTAGGGTCCAATATGAATGAGGAGAGTGCTTCTCTTCCTTTTTGTTTCATTTATTGAGCCTCATAACATTCCTAGTGCCTTTCAGCTTTACCTGCAGTTCTTTTCACGGGACTGGTGAGGACCTATACCTGAAGCCGTCTGTTCTGCTGGCCATAGTTCCTTCCTTGATGTGTGTGCAAAACCATCTTGTTATTCTTTACGGGATCCTGTCCCCAAAGAAATGCGGGCAAGACATTCCAACAACCAAAGAAGAAAAGGCAAGAGTTCTTACCTAATCACCCTCAGGTGTGTGCAGATCCTAGTTTAAACCTAAGCTGGATCCTTGCATATCTAAGAAAAGTTACTTCATGCAAGTCTTTTTTTTTTTTAACCAACTAAAGGAAGATGTGTGAAAATCCCTCCACTAGAATCCCCCATCATTGATTCTAGATGGACAGGTTACCAGGGATGGCCTTACGGCATTTGCAGAATGTCATGCAAGGTGTTAGTTCCATAAATGTAACAACGTTTATGAGATAACCTTTGTGCCTCTGCTTATTTTCCAGAGCTTTTACATATGTTTGGGAGATAAAGTTGTAATGTTCATTTATCTTTGGTGGGAGACATGAGATACTTCCTACGTGATTCAAACCAACTGAACCTCGAAAAATTAGAAATTGGAAATGGGAAAAATTAGAAATAATGAAAATCAGCATAAACTTTTTTTTGGCAAGGGAAAATACAAATTCAGAATATCTAAACAATCTAGATGGAGATGTTTTTCTTCATAAACCTTGTGGATTAAATTAAAATGAGTAAGTATTTGTTGCATAAAGAAGTATGTCCCTGGAGTGAAGATGGTACTCTAATTTAATTAAAATTTTCTAACTAGAGATCATTTTGTTTTGTTTTTAATCCAACCTACTTTGGTTTCAAGTACCTTTAAAGGTATCTTTGTCTACTAATCTATTCTAATATATCTGGCCAACTCATGAGGTGTCTCAGTACCAATTCTAAAAATAAAGACAAGAAAGGCGATGTGTTTTTAGGTCCCATATTTGCATGAAATTCAAATTCCTAATAGTTGTAGGAAACTAATACATCCAAACAATTTATAGAGTTATGCACATAAATTAACAAAAGGAATTTCCTTAGTAAATAGCATCCAAGATAATAATTGCATAAGGCAAGAATATGTAGTATTTTCATCTGGAGGTATGCTCTGCAAAGTATACATCTAGTATAATTATTTCTTGTTATTTGTCTTATGCTTCTGGCTAGTTTGATCAGTATGGGAGAGATCTTGGGTCTATAGGCAATGGGTTGCCCTTAGACTGTAACCGTCAAGCACATATGTCCTTGCCACAAATCCGTGTGGTTCTAGTATAATGGATTTCGGAGTGATAAAATAATACTTAGAAGTGTTTTCTGAAAGTTTTGAATCTGTTACAGAAATAATTACATAAACCACAAAATACCTTGGATTCATATTGTGGTTCATTAACATGAAATTCCACGATGTGGAGTTTCTCAGTAACCTAACTTCTCCTTTCCAGTATTTGATGACAGCAGCATGGCTGGAGAAAGCCCAAGCCTCAAAAATATGTTACAATATAAGATCTAAACTTCCAGTGGCCAAATGCAAAGTGTCTCTAAATATCCAGGATTGCCCTTTGCCTGAAAGTATTCACTTCAAAACATCCAACATTTCCAGTTAGAAATAGTTCTTTGGGCCTTTTATAGACATGCTATTTCAATTTTGTACTAAAACTAAAATGTTAATTTATATCCGTATTTTGGAGCTCTTTCCATATAGTAAAACTTAGGATTTTAAAAATAGTTTTTCACTCTAATCTCAGTTCAACTTTGCTAAGTGAAATAGAATCCTCTTCCTCTCCTAATTGTGTCTGCTATAAGGGGATTGAAGGTCTATGCTTAAACCAAGCCATGAGGAAAACAAACAAACTCCCAAACATTAGTTACTGAAGAAATAGGAAGTTGTAGTGTCCTCATGAGAGCCTATCAGAAGTGTGCTATGATTTAAGTGTGTCCCCAGAGGTTCATGTGTTGAGAGTTTGATTTTGTTCAACCTGGTGATATTTGGAGATGGTGTGAAACCTTCAAAAGATGGGTCAAAAGGTGGATCTATGGGGAAGTAATTAGGTCACTGAGAGTGCTGCTGCCCTTGGAAGGGATTGATTTAGTTCCTGTTGAACTCTGATAAGGTCTCATAAGAGGGTTGTTAGGAAAGGGTAAACCTGACCTTTTCCCCTGGGTTCTGGCTTCCTGTCACACATGGTCTCTCTCCCTTTCATGTGCAATCCTGCCATGATACCATCTGCCATAGTGTGGTGTAGCTGGGGGCACATAGGGTGTGGAGGGGTCTCAATCGAACCGGTACTTTTGGCCTCTAAAATCATGGGCTAAACAAACCTCTTTTCTTTATAAATCTTCAAGCCTTGAGTATTTAATTATAGTAGCAGAAAACTAATCCAAACTGTTTCCTTCCCTTCTGGAATTTTCCATTCTTTTCATGGTTCTCTCTAATTATTTCTAGGTATATTATACATAGGATTATCAAATTCCATCGATGACTATTTATGGTATCCCCAGCACCTTTCAACAGGATGTTGCTTTTAAAATTTTCCCCACTTACCTCTAGAAATAGTGGGAATCTACCAAACACTCTTGGTAGCTTCAATAATGATGAGATTTGGGAGCAAGGGAGCTGGCATAAGCATAAATGGGTCTGAAGGGAATTCAAATTCTCATTTGAAGCTCTAGGGAACTTAATTTCTAGGAAGAATTTTTTTTTTAATTTACAGTTATTATCTAGTTTGGTGTTGATGTTTTTTTTTTTTTTTTTTTTTTGCGGTACTGGGGATTGAACTCAGAGGCATTCTACCTTCGAGCTATACCCCCAGCCCTATTTTTTATTCTTTATTTTGAAACCGAGTCTCACTAAGTTGCGGAGTGCCTCACTAGGTAGCTGAGGCTGGCCGCGAACCCGGATCCTCCGGTCTCAGCCTCCCGAATGCTGGGATTACAAGCGTGCGCCACCACGCCCGGCTCTGGTGTTGATGTTTTTAAAAGCATATCCTGTTGCTATTTTTTGGAAAAATATAAGAATATAGAAAAAAACTTTGACTTAAATTTGATTTTCCTAAATTCAAACTGTTTTATACTTGGAAAATTGTGTGTTAGAGACTAAATGGACCTAGATATGTAGGACTATATATTCCAAATGCATAATAATAACAAAAAGTACTTTCATTGGAAATTTTATTTGGCAAAGATAACCCATAAAACAAAAACAAGTATTTTTCTCTCTACTTTTTTTTAAGTAGTTTCTATTTTCCAGAAGACTGAGATTTCATTTTATTGATCTCAGAATTTCCAATAGAGTCTAGTATAATTGATTAAACACAATAGCTGCTTCATAAGGGTGTGTGTCTGTGTGTGTGTAGTTAAGTTCCTATATAATAATGAGTAATACTTTTAGGATGAGAAAGTAGGATAGCAATTCAAGTCTATTTAGTTTTCTTCTAGGTTTAGATGGTTCTAGTATTATGTGTGCATGAAGGATGGCCTCAGGATTGTTCTGACCATGGAGCCCTGGATGTAGGAGTGGCAAGTGAACTAGATATGGGAGAAACTCCCCATTCTTATTTGGTGTGTTTTGCTTTTCAAAAACAAATTAATGATCTTCCTATGGTCTATCATAATTAGTAAACATAAAGTTTCATTTGACATTTCATGTTGGATATGTATAAGTTTGCCCTGCTATCTTTTATTTCTTGAATGATCTTCTAACATTTATTTCTTCTCATGTCATTGTCCTGTTTAAATTTATCAGTGGCTTCTTATGACTTTAAGATACAGACTATACACTTAAACACTATTTACAATGATTAACACTGGGCTTCACCTTCTCCCAACCCTTCCCTTTGTTCTTTCTCCATTCTAAAGCACTTACAGTTTTCTAGTAATCATTCTCTTTCCTGCTTCTAGACCCTTGCATAGGAGCAGGGGAGACTCCTCAATGTGGCAGCGATACTCCATGCAGACTTCTCATTTCATGCCATCTTTCTGAATGTTAACTGGAAATTCCATCTCAGTAGGTTTGGGGGTTAATAGAAAAAGCAGACTCTCTCCCCAATAAGGGCTGTGATGTTACTTTGTGCTCCTCAACAAAAGCAGATAAGGAACTTGTAAGGTTCTCTGAGTATTACATAAATCTGTTTATTTTTATTTTTCATTTTGCTTATCAAGACCAATGGCCTTTATTCTTAAAATTGAGTCACAGAATCATCTGCCTTTAGAATATGTGAGAGGATCTCATGTTTCTTTTTCTACTCTTCCACTATATGCTCTCATAAATCATAAATAATCTCTTTAAGTAAAGGAGCTTGCCCATATCCAAATAGTTGAGTGGAAAATAATTTTCATTCAAATTGGGGGAAAGGGCATACTGAAGACTTCTACCTCTATGTTTCCTTATTAACTCAGAGGCAAAATGAATCAGAATGTATGATGTAACCAGATTAGTATACTTTTCTGAAGTTGCAATACCAAGTAGGAGTGAGTTAAATTTCCTTGTCCAAGAAATTATCATGCTCCTAAGTGAACAGCCTCACCTTTGCCCTCTCCCCATTTGCTTCAAAACTGGTGTGCTTGAGGTCTGGAAGTTCACTAACACCTCATTGTGAGCAGGAAGAACAGAACAGAGAGCCAGGGAGCAGGAAAGGACAGGAGGTCAGTTGCCTGACCTGAATTCGGGGGATTGGATTTGTTGAATAACTTCACCCAGCCAGGTCAGGCTTATTGACTCACATTCCATGGCATAGGGGGCTGGGCGCCCTCTGCTGGACAGAGGGACAGATGCGGCTGCCCTGCAGCACCTGGACAAAGGAATGTAAGCTTTTGCTAATATGGGGGCAGATTGTCCTCTTAGAGGTGATGCTCTGAAAAGTGAACAAATATGATCATGAAAACACAGCCTTGAACTGTTTAGGGAAATTTTTATACTTTTATTGGTGCAATGTAATTATACATCGTAGTGAGGTTCAAAATGATACAAAATGCATGCACACAGTACTTGGTGTGAAACTCCCTCTGTATACCCACCAACTGTTCCACGCCCTTCCTCCCAGACATGGTAGTGAAATTGGTAGTGAAACCGTGTATGGATATAACCTTATTTGAACTGTTCCCATCCTCTAGCCTCATTTTCTCCCTCCTCCTCCCTCCCTCAATTCTCTTCTACTATTTTACTGTTTTCTCTCTTTGACTGAAGTCCCTTTTTCTTCCTATTTTTGTTGCAGCTTCCACATATGAGAGAAAACATAAATTTTAAATCAGATCTGAGAGTACAAAGGAGAACTCAGTTTATGTACAACTCAATCAACTTCATAGCCACATATTTCCTCGCAGTACGGACTGTGGCTCTAAACTTGTTCTAATGACATTCAGTTCAATGGGACAATATGGTACTGTGCATGTTTTGATGCTCAGAGTAAATGCAAGCACAAGAACTACCTATTAACTCAAACTTTGCATTTAACATAATCTACACTTTGAAGGGCGTGGAACAGTTGGCATATTTGTATGCTTTACTGATGTGTAACATAGATCTTTTTAAAGTCAATATTCTAATTGCAGACCTTAAAAGTTTATTTAGAAGCCAGACGTGGTGACACATGCTTGTAATCTCAGTACTTGGGAGGCTGAGACAGGAGGACCACAGGTTTGAGGATAAGTAGTGAGACTGTCATCAACCTAGTGAGAAACTGTTTCAAAATAAAAATAAAATAGGGCTTGGGGGGGGTAACTTGGAGGCAGAATGCCCCTGAGTTCCATCCCCAGTACCACACACACACAAAAAGTTTATTTGGAGCTAGATATGATGGCATATAACTATAATCCCAGTACTTGAGACACTGAGACAGGATTGCAGGTTCGAGGCCAGTCTCAGCAACTTAGCAAGACCTTGTTTCAAAAGAAAAATAAATAGGGCTGGAGATTTAGCTCAGAGGTAGAATTCCCCTGGGTTAAATCCTTAGTACCAAAAAAAGTTTGTTCATTCATGAATTTATTTTTATTTTATTTTATTTTCTGCAGTGCTTGGGATCAAACTCAGGGCTTTGCACATGCTAAGCACAAACACTCTACCACTGAGCTACATCCTGAGCCCCATTTATTTTTTAAGTTGTTCAACAAACATTAATGGCCACCTACTATATACCAGGCATTGTGTTTTGGGTAGGGCACTAGGAGATAGAGGAGAAAAGGGAGCACCTAGAGTGTTGAGAAGCTCAGCCTGGACGACCTGCAACATAAAAGTCATTAATAAGAGGAAGGGATAAATTGTTAGGTGGAAAACAAAGAGCTAGGAGTAACACCACCACAGAGGGGCGCACATTAGGATATGCTCCCTAAGGTGGCAGGGCATCAGCACTGGAAGTGTTCGTGTGTTTTCCACTTAGACCAGGTGAAGCATGGCAGGTAGGTAGTAGATGGTAGAGAAAAGAAATGGTAGGTGTGTGCCTCACCCAGGCTTCTGAGATGCTGGAAGCCAAGAAGTGGGGCATGGTAAGAGATAAGGCTAATGTGGTGGTTTAGAGCCAGAGGTGAGAGGTCTTGTCTAGCATGCTGAGCAGGTAGGATTATATCTAACTGGAGAAGAGAAGTCACATAAGGACTGTACCAGGACAATTTGATGCCTGCTCTTTATTTCAGAAGTATTTCTCAGGAAGGTGGATAGAGGGATAGAGGGTCAGGGAATATAAAAAACAGCAACGGAAAGCTACTTTACTTCTGTTGGAACAGGAAAATAAAAGAAGGGCAGTGAGAGTGGAGATCCTGGAAAAAGGATTAGGTGGAAAACTGCTTGAGAGGTTGAAGCTGATTGGATGCAGAGGATGAGGAAGAAGGAAGAATGGGGAAGATTTGAGGCGGGAATGACAAGGATGCCCAGAAAAAGCTTGGTGTCACTATCTGGAATTTCACTCTGGGCATGTTGAATTTGTGATGATCTTGTTAAGATAGCCCACTGGAGAGATGGAGATGTGGGTGTTGGGCTCAGAGAGAGGAAACTGAATGAACTGAATGGGGGGGGGGTGTTGGAATTCAGCACCTGAGGCATCAGCGAGAATGGAACCTGAGGCATCAGCGAGAATGTCTGGGAAGAGTCTCTATGGGGACAGAAGGGAAGAGAGGACAAAAATGGAGCCTCTCATGCTTCTCTTTTACTTAGTGGAATAAGGTGACAGTTTCATTACCTGCTTTTTAAATGTCAAACAATGTTGAGAAGGCAGATTTCGGTAACAGTTTTTCTTAATGAGAAATCTATTGTAAAGTAGGATTTTCAAGAAAAAATTTTACTCTTGAAATTTACATAAAATATTCAAATATTTGTCACGGAGCCTATCAATTTTAGCATCTTCTATTTAATGTCAATCGATGTATGTTTTCAACAAGTCATATGAAATTGGAAATTATCTAAAAATAAATCCTAGATAAACTGAAGGATTAAGTTATATACATGTATCAAAGACTGAATTATTTGGGGGAGGGTTTTGGAATGGGAAAATGGAAAAAGATTTAATTTCTTTTTATCTCAAGAAGAAATAAACTTTTATTTTTATTTACATTAATATGCCTAGAATTAACCGTCTAGTGAGGAGGGAGGATTTTATAGATTATGCTGTAAAATCTTATGTTTTACAGATTAGGAAACTATACAATAAGTTTTAGGAACACTGAAGGCTTTATTTATGCTTTTGTTTGGAAATTCATGATGCACATTTTCACTTAAAGGCTCTGAGAAATACTGCAGGAAAGAAAATGTTGATTTTTATTTAGCCTAGCATTCCCCAGTCTTATTTGATGGCTAGCTAAATATTTGAGTAGTGTTAATTTAAACATTTTCTTTATAATAAGTGAAACAATGTAAGATTTAACCTATTAGCCTCAAAGATCAGTTCAGTTAGTAAACATTAATTGAGCCCCTGATATTATGGAAACATATTAGGTTCTAAGTCACAAATATTTTTCATAAAATAATGATAAAAACAACAATAATAATAGCAATTAAATCTCATTGAGTGCTTACTAGATGATACAAAATTTGCTAAGTATTTTATGCATACCATCTTATTTAATATTTGTTTTATTTTCCATTTTAGAGTTGAGAAAATTAAGGCCTAGAGAGAAGTGTTTTCTTTTCTTTTCTTTTTTTTTTTTTTTTTTTGCGGTACTGGGGATTGAACTCAGGGCATTCTACCTCCGAGCTATACCCCCAGCCCTATTTTTTATTCTTTATTTTGAAACCAAGTCTCAGTAAGTTGGGAAGTGCCTCACTAGGTAGCTGAGGCTGGCCGCGAATCCGGATCCTCCGGTCTCAGCCTCCTGAATGCTGGGATTACAAGCGTGCGCCACCACGCCCGGCTCAGGAGAAGTGTTTTCTGAAGGACACAGAACTGGTATTCAAATCTTCCTCCCTTCCTCCCTCCCTCCCTCTTTCCCTCTCTCCCTTCCTTTCTTCCCTCCCTTCCTACCTCCAGATTGAACCCAGGGGTGTTCTGCCTCTGAGCTATGACCATAGTTCTTTGTATTTTTTATTTTGAAACAGGGTCTCACTAAGTTACTACATGTGCTGGCCTTGGACCTGTGATCCTCCTGTCTCAGCCTCCCAATACTGGGATTACAGTTTTGTACCACCATGTATAGCTCAAAGTGGTTTTTACTTGTCTTACTGCTAACAGTCTTCACCACCATAGCACCATTCTTGGAGAATTTATGGCCTAAGTAACATCCATAAACATTACCAAGATGGCTTTCAGTGTTTTGACTTGAGATCTTCAACCTATGATTTTTTATATCAGTCCCTGGAGTTCTGCTTTCCACTGGAAAGTCTTTCCAATTTAGCAACCAGGGCAACCCCCTTTCTCTCTAAATTTGAAGCTCTTAGTATCAAACAGCCCTTTGTTGGGATGCAGGATCTCATTTCTTCCATATTACATAATGCAACATATATGAAGTAGATCAGGATATAGCTAATTTACAACTTTCCTGTATGGTTCCTAAATGTACCTTTATCATTTTTTTTTAAGTGGGAAAAATGAGCACTGTATTTTAAATCTTCTTTATACACTCTAGGCAATACTTAAACATTTAACTCTTAGCAATTTGTGTTTTTAATGGAATAGGGTTTTCCTTTTAGGTCATTTTCATAGAGTAACTTTGGTTGTCCAAACACACTCTGAACTACACTGGGGATTATGGTTTCAACACATGTAAGCCTAAGGCCAAAGTATGAGTAACACATGATATTTTGTTACATTTCATGAACAAACCACTGTTTTGTGGTATAATACAAAACATAGCTAAGTAATTTAGATCACTATCAGGCATTACAAGGTTAGGTTTTCAATTTATGTGATTACTCAAAGCTCATTAGAAGTCTATTTTCTAGCTCTAGGGAATGCAGCCTAGAAAATTGTGGTTTCCCTTGTGAAAATGGTATATTTTTAGTTCATTTATTATGTTCTTAGTTTATCTCAATTTTATTTCTTTGTACTTTTAGTACAATAGTCAAATTCACAAATAACCTTGTGAAGTCTATTTTCTCAATGAGCCAAATGGTTAATAAAAAAAGGGGGGGGGAGAAAAAAAACATATTATTGTTATTTATTAACTTAAGCTCTGTCTTCAGAATGTCATAGACACTCTATCAATGAAACTAGTATTGCAAATTGTATTCTTTAGAGCAAACCAACTGTTAGGCAGTACAAAAGCTCTGAGTTGTGTTTCTGGCTTGGCATATACCAGAAAGCCAGTCTGATCTTCTAAGTTTTTGTCATGTGCCCTGCTACATGAGAACTCTTGAGGTATGTTAGGAATAACATGAGCTATGCGAGAGGGGGTCACATCCTCTTGCTGGCTCTGCATCTTGAGCACAGCATTTTGCCTCTTTGAACCCTAGTTTCCTCATCTGAAAAAAAAATGGTAATGGCAGTGTCTACATGATAAGATTACTGTGCAGATTAAATTAGGTGATATATGTGAATACCAGAGACCAGGATGAATGGTCTCTTACTGCATCCTAAGTTATGTCCCTTCTTCTTTACAGTAGACATATTGTCATCACTTTATCCTTTCATACACTATTTCTTAGCTTTTATTTATGTAGGACTACCTTTAAAATTGTACTTAAAACCCTTTGCAAAATGAAAGCAACACATGTGGGTACTGACTATCTATCTGGTACCTAAATGATTGGTTTTCTTTTCACCCAGCACACTTTGACTGGGCCTTTCCTTTGCTCAATGCATTGAGCTAACAAATGAGGACAGAGGCTGATCTTTTACCAAATCCTTGAAAAGTCTACATTTCAAAATGCCAGTAGTGGTTTTGTTTTTGTTGTGTGTTTTATTTTTTAAAACAAAATAAGATTGTATTATTGACAGCATAAGAGCCATTATTTGGCAATAATTCATTTTCTTGGCTTCAAATAGAAACACTGGCCATAGTTTTTAAACTGAAATATCATCTATAGGATGTTACTTCTCAAGGGTTTCGGAGCCTTGCGGGAAAGGGCACAGGATGTTGCTCTGATAGAACATGTGCAAAGAAAGTATTATAAATCTGTGAGTCCTAAGTAGACTTATGTTCAATGAAAAACTTTCACATGCAAATTTTGAATAATCATTTAAATCTAGAGACATATCTCTTCTTGCTTTGACCATCAGGAAGCTTAGAACCAGATATGTGGCCCTATTATATTAATCTTGTGATACTTCATCTTGGGTTTTATTTTTCTTTCCCCCAATTTTTGTAATTTGTCTCTCATTTGGGGTCTACCAGTGATCTTATAAACTTTGCTGAGTGGGAGGGAATTTCAATACAACAAATGAATACATAGGAAAAAAAATCTAAGAAAATCTTTTGCTAGAAGAGATCTAGTTGTCAAGTGAGTCCAATATTTGACTTATAATGAATAAGAAAAACATGGGTCAACTTACACCTCATCTGCCCTCCTCCTTTGGAAGCTGCATTTATTTTGGCAAAGTCCAAATTAAGTGTTTGGAAATGGGGTATTCTGAGAAGAGACCAGCAAAGCTTAGTGATTCTGGATTGCCCTTGGGATCAGAGTGCTGGTTTGAACAATACTGATTTTTAACAGCTTATTATGCATGACTCCACTTTGGGCCAAGGGAATTTAGTCTTTATGACTTCAAATTCCATCATGAACCTTGATGTTGCCCCATGTCAACATAAGATTAATTATGGTAATTCTCAAAGCAGCTCAGTGCATGTCAGAGTTTCCATCTGGAGTGACACTCCTTCTCTGATCCAGAACCCAAGTCTGGGGAGGCTTCAAGAGGAAGTGGTATTTGAAGAAGGACATGCATTTTAGACTTTTCCCCTGTGCATGCTTGGTTCAGATAAAAGGCTTGGATTGCCCACTCTTGGCATTACAAGTGGGCCCCTTCTTGTACAAGTGTGTACTTTTTCTGGCTCTCTCAAATATTTTTATGGTCAGAGTATATCTTATTCAGTAATAAAACTCTAGAATGACCATATGCTTTGAGGTATAATTCCTTCACCAACATTGGAACTGAAAAGGCTGTTAGGCTATGAATCTGTAAACAATCAGGCTTTCCCTTGTTCAAAGTAAAGCAAATTAGCATAATTTATCAGCAAATTCAATTTTCTTTAAAGTGACATTTATATTCTCATGCTGTAGCAGAATGGTTAGTAATGACTTATTAAAAATAACACCCTAGGAAGTTTTCCATTTTAGATCATTGATGGTGGGATGTGATTGAAAAAGGAACAAAACATACTGGATGCCCTTCTACAAACCTTGGAAAATAGAGTTATTGAATTTTCATGTGGCATGTTGGTTTTGTTTTAAATTACATGCCATTGTGTATCATGTATGTCTATTGCTTTCCTGGGACAGTACTTCTCTGAGGAGAAAAATCACAAGATAGCCTGAATTATATAACAGAATTGCATAATAGTAGTAACAGTTATAATAAAATAATACTACTACCAATAATACCTAACATTTTCTGAGTTGCTGCCAAACTTTTTTTCTAAATACATTAAATGCTATCCTATAACAAGATTTGAGATAAAATATAATGAGGTAAAGCTTATTGTCTCCATGTTGCACACCATAAAGGAGGGCATTTTTATTATCCTCATTTTATAAGTGAAGAAAACTGAGGCACAGACTGGGTAAGGAACTTGCCCAAGGTCACACAGCTGTTAAATAGTAAAGCTGATTTTCCGACCCAGTCAGTCTATATACAAAGCTGCTGCTTTAACCACTATCACAGAGCTGCCTCCTAGTCATTTTTTTAAATTTTAGGCACTTTATTGATTTATGTTGCATTAAAGCATTGCTAGACACCTTGATTCCCCTCCCTTTTTTAGTGTGCCTCCAATTACTCACAGCATCTTACATCACAAGAATGATCCCAATAGTGTGTTATGAAGTTTATGCATCTGGTGGCTAACATGGACCAGCATGCTATGTCAGGCATTGTTCCAAGGTCTTTACATGTGTTGAAACATTTAATTCTACTACCATTTTGGTATCATTAAGGAAAATAACAATAACTTCTTCATAGATTATGGGAATTAAATATATTAACATATTCAAAGTGCTTTTCACTGAACAACATGTAGTAAGTGCTGAATTCATCTTGTTGTTACTATCCTGATGTTGCAGAAGGGGAGACCCTAACTCTTGGGCAGTCTACTGTTTAGAGGCAGAGCAAGGCTTTAAATTGCTCTGCAGCCCACCCTTAACTATTGCACTAGCAAGACAAATCAGGATTTTTGTTTTTACTTGTTTATGTTCTCAAACTTCAGCTAATTTTCTGATTACAGAAAGCAGCATGGTATCAAGATTAAAAGGCTAAGGTCTGCAGTCTGCCTGGTTGGATTAGAATATCATCTCCATCCCTTAATGGCTGTGTAACTTTGGGAAATTTACCTAACTTCTCTGTGCATTGGGTTTCTCATCTGTACAGCAGATGTAATTATAATAGTTTATGTATCACATGATTGTTTTAAGCATTAAATGAGAAAACTAAAACTATTGCTATAGTGCCTGGCATATGGTAACATTCAAATAAGATTAGCTAATGTTATTATGCTGAGTAGAAATAAAATTACATTTGCATTTCACAAGTATAAAAGCCAGAGTATTCGGTGAATGCTGTTACAAGCTCTCTGAGACTTCTCTGAAGAGGGTGGGCTCTGCTAGCAGGGCCTTTAGGGGGTCGCCATGAGCTGGGGTGCTTAGTGGGCCACTGGATGGAACGCTGGATGGATTTGCAAGGTTACTTTGGGCACTCAGAAACTGTGTTAGGCTGTGTGTCCTCTAGTTATGTAGGGAGTCACAATTCTCTTAGCTCTTTCATGACTCTGTTTCCAGAGCTGGGATAGATAGAGAAGACAGAGTGAGAGACAAAGTGCATCCTCATCTTTGATTCTTTGATTCTGGAAGGATAGGCTTAAGTGGCATATAACCTTTAGGCAACAGCCGATGAACACGTTTGTTGTTCCCTCCCAGTTTTATCATGCACCCCTTGTTTCTAAGTGAATCTAAGCTACATAGTGAATCGACATGTTATAGTTTGAATTTTATTTTTAAGTTGTTTCTGTTGCATTCTCAATGTGTTATATGGGCTAGTTCATCTGCCCATGATTTTTACAGTCCCACTTTCTAATAGCCTCCAGTTTCATTCAGGGAATAACCCTGTGAAGGGATAAGGATAAACAAAATATCCATAAACAGCCCCAAGGCTGTATTTGTTTCAAAACCCACTCCATTCTCTAGTTGACTTTGAGGGACATTGCTTCCTTTTTCTTGTGGTTCCTTCATTTTGTTAAGTTCTGCATTCAAAAATATGACCTGTTCCCATGTGGCTAGAGCATACTCCCCCAGTCTTCTCCATTCCAGGAAGTTCAGAGGATGTCAAAATGTGTTCTGCTAAAAATTTGCTGTTTTGTATTTGTTGGAGAGGCCTTGGCCTATACAATGTAATCAGGCTTCTTCTCTTCTGGACTTCTTAATATCTTTTACTAATATGTCTGTCTCCAAGAAGAGACAATCGCATGCTATGTGATTATCTCTTGACAGCAGCATCTTGATTTCTTGCAGCATCTCAGAGAGTTAGTGTATGAAGGTCATGGTTTATGAAATGCTAGTTTATATAGTTGTTATTGTTATTGATAGAAAAATTTAGGGAAAGATGCCTAGCCTAATGGTAACTGTGCTATTGTTTTTTTTTTAAAGATTAGATAAAGCTATAACATAGCTTATTAAAAAATACATATATCTTAAATTCAGTACTGACTAGAGTGACTTTTTCTGTATTGAAATTTAAAAAAGAGAAAAATCATTGAAAGAAAAAACCAATATATTTAAGAACACACTTGATGTGAGTGTATCCATCTGTATATATGTGTGTGCATGCATGCTACTGGGGATTGAACCCAGGGGCATTCTACCTCCTAGCTTCACCCCCAGCTCTTTTTGTTTTTGAAACAGAATCTTGCTAGATTGCAGAGAGTCTTGCTGCATTGCTGAGACTGGCCTCAAATCTGGGATCCTCCTGTCTCAGCCTCCCAAGTACTGGGAATCCAGGTGTGTGGCACCATACCTGGCTAAAAACATGTTTCTATTCTATTCTGAATCCTAAATCTACAAATTTAATTGAATGACACTTAGTTTGTACATGTATTCTATCAATAGTCAGATTGATAAAAGAAAACTCATGACACTATAAGATCCTCAGTCATCAAAGATGCTTTTTTATTTTTTAAAACCAATATAACAGTACAATTCAGATTAATAAATCAGTGATAATATTTAATAATAGTAATTAAAACAAAAATGCTTTTTGGATATCCTCAACTACCCAGAAAACCATTTTTCCAGAACCTCCCAATCTCATTAAAGAAAATGGAATGATTTCTTGTGGTGATATTTTAATGCATACTCTGTATTTCTTCGGCAGGATGAAATTTACTTTTTGTTATCATGATACCTGCAGTCTAAAGGATACAAAACAGAAAAACCAATAGGCCTTGGTGCCATTGTTAAATCCATACCCTAGGGGGCTCAGTGTCTGTTACAAAACAGGTACCTGACATGTTTGTGAATAAACTTCCTCTGCCAGAGCTTTAAGTTCCCCTCTACCATTCAGTTCAATAAGGAGATTATGTGGAATACATGCCCTCATAGTTTCTTCAGAACACAGAAAGAATGGGTTCCATGATACACTGTAGTTCTTAGATTGTTTAGGTGTTCAAACACATAAGGAACAGATATAATTTTCATCGTGCTGTGTATCATAATGAGACCCATTTAAGGTTAAAAAAATTTGGATCTTCTTCCCTACTGCTATTTTTGTTGGATGTATAATATATGCTTTTTCATAGGTGAAGAATGAGCTTCCTTCAGTTTTGAAAGTTGCCTGCACCATTTAATATGTTTAATATGACTAGGGCTTAGTTAATCAACTTGATTAACTCTTGGAAACAGAATCATTTTCTTTTTTCTTCAAGGTCTCTTTGGTTTTGGTTATAGGATTGCTACCTAAAGTGTCAAAAATAAACTAAATATATGATTGGAGAACGAAATTATTAACTATTGAATGCTTATTATGTGCTAGATACTATATATTTATATATCTTCATTGTCCTTTAAAGAAACCAAGGAAATAGGAATGATAAATTTACTTTATACGAGATAAAATGAAGAGTAATAAAGTTCAAGTGACTTGTCCCAGATCTAAATGCTAGGAAACAGTGGAATAAAAATATAAACTTAGGTCAGGTGTGGTGGCACACACCTGCAATGCCAATACTTGGGAGGCTGAAACAAGGGGATTGCAGTTTAAAGGCCAGCCTCAACAACTTGGCAAGACCCTGTTTCAAAATAAAAAATTAAAAGGGCTGGGGGTGTAGCTTGGAGCTCGAATTCTTCTGGGTTCAATCTCCAGTACCAACACACACACACACACACACACACACACACACACACACACACACACACAAGCATATTTATCCTCAGAGGAAAAGAAAATATATATATTTCAAGGAATCAGCAATCTACTTAAAGAATATGGTGGGCTCTTTAACTGTGGAATCGATAGCATAAGAACGGACTCCCAAGGTGGCCTTTTGCATTGGGCAAAGAGAAAATCCTGTCAGGGCAAGGTCTTCTGTAGAAGCAGGGTGTGAATCCCTTTCTCACCATTGCCCTCTGAGGAGTGTTGAAGGCCTCAAGCTACATTGCATTCTAAATGGTGAGGGCTTGGGGCCAAAATATTTAATAGAATTTTTTATTTGACTAATGTTGGTTGTAAATAAACCCAGATAAGTCAATAAATGTTTTCATTTAAATAAGAAAAGGATATCTTTAGTGGATGAAAGATCAAGCATAGTTATGACTATTTTCATAACATGCTACAAGGCAAATGAATATTATGTCTTGTTTTTAAAACCTATTACCATTTTTCCATCTTACTTAATATTTGAAAAAAAAAATCCAAAGACAGTTACCTCTATTCCTCACTATTTTGAAGAAATTGTTCCTAAAGACTGGAATTATGTCTTTAAAGGATGGATGAACACCATTTTAATGTCCAGCAGGATTCCTTTGTCACAAGGGGGCTTAATGAATACAGGTAGATGATCAAGGTTAGATGAAAGCATCGAGAGGTCATCCGGTCCTGGCTTTGAATAAGAGCACCTCCAAAGTTTCTGTTGAGCTTGAAGCTTTATGCTTTTATGCCATCTGAAGTTCCCATGAAATACCTGCTTTTGACATATTTTTAAAGAAGAAATCTGACTCTCACTGTACACGAACTCAGATGTCTAGTAAAATTCAACTGACTAGGTGTATGTGTGTGTGTATGTAAGTAATCCACATGTCTAGGAAAAAATAAAATTAGCTAATTAGAAGTCACAACTGATGCCTTGTATATAAATAAGTTTACTGGGATTAACAAGCTACATTTTTTTAAATATTAGGAGACTTAAAATGTCTCAGAAATTCCATAATTTTCAGAAATTATCTATAACATTAATTTTAAACATGGAAACTAATAAATGCATACAAACTTTTAAATAGAAAACTATATTTTCTTCTCTGTGCTCGTCATGACATGACATTGTACTATTTAAAAAAAAAAGCCAAATTCATTCTTCTTTCTTACATTGTGCTGATTGCTCAAAATTATGTCTTCAGATTTTTCATACTAACTCTGTCAGATGACCTCAAATGATATTTTATTTTTGTTTTTATTGCCTTTCTTCTACATAATTGAGAGAAAGATATTTTTTCTTCACTATAACCCTGCTCCTTAGTCACATGTTTATAATTCCATTTTATTCTTTTTCTAGAAGACATTCCTTTTGAAGCCCTCTGACTTCCTGTTTTAATTTTGACTGATTATTTTTTGAGTCTGTTTCGAGGCTAACATCCTGAGAATTATCTTAAAGGACTGGAGTTTGTTTCAGCATTGTGTATCACGGATGTCTTTCTCTTTCAACCTTTTCTCTGTGTGTGTGTGTGTGTGTGTGTGTGTGTGTGTGTGTGTGTGTGTGTGTTGCTAGACATTGAACCCAGGGGCATTCGATCTCTGAGCTACACTCCAGCCCTGTTTTAGTTTTTATTTTGAAATAGAGTATTGCTAAGTTGCTGAGGGCCTTGCTAAATTGCTGAGGTTGTCCTAAAACCTGCGATCATCCTGTCTCAGCCTCCCAAGTACTGGGATTATAGGCATGTGCCACTATGCCCGGTTTGATGACATCTTTATTCTTATTTTGTTAAGTACTACTTGAAATCCCTACGTGGATGGCTGAAAAATATCTCAGTTTAAATGGATTTTCCTATGAGTCTTGCTCTGCTCACAGTCTTCTTCATCTTTATTAATGGCACTCCATCATTCTACTTGCTCAGGTCACAAATCTTGAAACCACACTTGACTCTCTTTCCCATCCTCCACATCTAATCCAAGAGGAATGCTGTAGCTTTACTGCCAAAAGATATCTGAACCTAACCAGACCTTTACTGTAACATAGTGAAGGGCCTTTATAAATGATAAGCTCTCATCTCTGAAAGAAAAAATGGAAGGTACCTCCTAACCAATGTGATACTCTTTTGTTACTCTTGTTTTTTTTTTTTTTTGCGGTACTGGGGATTGAACTCAGGGGCATTCTACCTCCGAGCTACTCCCCCAGCCCTATTTTTTATTCTTTATTTTTGAAACCGAGTCTCACTAAGTTGCGGAGTGCCTCACTAGGTAGCTGAGGCTGGCCGCAAACCCGGATCCTCCGGTCTCAGCTTCCCGAATGCTGGGATTACAAGCGTGCGCCACCACGCCCGGCTCTTGTTTCAAAATTTTAATATTCATTGTTTTATTTTTCTTCTTTCCATAGAACAAAGATGGACAGCCACATAGTTAGAGCTGTGTGACATTAAAATGTGCACAAATCTGACATCTCTGGGGACTTTCTAACATTGGATACTCCTACCTTCCCTCCCTCCCACCATGGCTAGAAATAACACAGGAGTCCCAAATTGGTTAGGAGGTACCATTCATATGTTCTTTCAGGACTGAGATCCTATCATTTATGAAGACCAGTGGGCATGTCTACTTCTGTTAGAATCCATACATCAGAGATATAATTGGACTCTGGCAACCTTATTTAAATAGAGATACTGTCCATTAAAATTATGAAAACTGTTATAACATTAGCCATGACTACTGCCTTATTTATTATTTTTTAATATTTAATATTTGTATTATATTATTTTCTTCCACTCTGTATAAGGCCAGAATATTTTAAAAAGAAAGTCAAAGAAATTTCCTGGCAAATAGTTCAAAAACATTATTTCACATTGTTAAATGGCATATATCTATCAATTTTTCTTGTTTTTTCTTCACTCGGAGTATCTAAATATTTCATATTAAAATCTAGATGAAACATAATTTCTGACAATTTTGGGTTTTTGTTTGCTAAATTTTAAATATTAACTTGACAACAAATGGCCTTTTCATCAAGTTTGCATTTTTTTTTCTGGGCCTTTTAATGAATCTGCTAATATACTTTTAAAAAAATGATATAAGAATAAAATTTATCATAGTTTTATGATCACACAGAAAGTAAGTTTTTTCTTTTATCCCACAGTTTTTTCAATCAAGCAAAGTTGTTATAAAATTTCTTTTCCTCAAATTCATTTGTGATGTATTATCACACTTATGATTAAAGTAAATGTCAAAGACTCACTTTATCATCTATATTTTTCTCTTCATTCTGGGCAATGGCTCTTATTGACTTAGGCTCATCTTTCAAAATGTGTATATACTTTGTTCCTTTCTCTTTCATTATCAGTCATGAGTTAGGTACTATAGACACTGACTTTATATACAGATTTCATCATGAAAGGTAAATATTTGAATCTTTTGAAAGAAACTAGTTAAGAGACATTTGAATGATTTTAACACAATGTATCAGAGAGTTTAAAAAAAAAAAAAAGAAAAGCCTGGGTGTTACAGTTGAAGATTAGGTATTTTGATTTTCTTTATTGGATTATAACATGGTTTTGGAAAAAAGAAACAGCAACTTTAGTAGCAAGAAGCTAGACTCTATGTCCAAAAAGTGCTGATATTTTGCATTGGTAAACTTGGTATATTTAATATGATGTTACCTTGCCATATTACTTTCAATTCAGCTTTCATAGTTGTCTACAAAGAGTTTTCACTTTTGGCTTTGACAAAAGACTTTGACATAGTAACAGCAGGGTAATTTTGTGGTGGTCCTTTACATTTTACCTTTACAATGAATGTAAAAGAAGCTGACTTCTATAAATTATTTGATATTGCCAGGAGAGAAATATAACAATTCCATACCCATGCAATTTTGAGAATGCTACAGTGGATGAATATTCCTCTTTTAGAGTAAAGTTGGCCTCTAGGCAAGCTGTGGTGTGCTGAGACACATCCCTTCCCTGACAAGATGTGATAGTGCACATCTCTTTCTACTCCATTTTCAGTGACATCACATTGGTATTGTGAAATTTCTTGGTGGGATTATTTACATCATGGGTGTCAACAAACACTACAAATAAGAATTCTCTCTCTTCCCTAAGAGCTGGTTGTTTAACATTGACCCGCACAACAGGTCACATTTTTTTTTTTTTTTTTTTTTTTGCGGTACCAGGGATTGAACTCAGGGGCATTTTACCTCCGAGCTATACCCCCAGTCCTATTTTTTATTCTTTATTTTGAAACCGAGTCTCACTAAGTTGCGGAGTGCCTCACTAGGTAGCTGAGGCTGGCCGCGAACCCAGATCCTCCGGTCTCAGCCTCCCGAATGCTGGGATTACAAGCGTGCGCCACCACGCCCGGCAACAGGTCACATTTAATTTGAATAAATTAGGCCACATTTAATTTGAATAAAGTTTTTCAAGACAATTTAACCTTTTTGAGCCTCATTGTCAATCTTTGTAAAATATGGGAAGCTAGTATCTACTTCATAAAATTTTTAGAAAAAAAATAAATGAGAAAACAGATGGCTTTTAACATAGTACCAACTTTTAAATGAATGGCTGGAATAATAATGAGAATGATAAAATGTTCATTGTTAGTGTTAACATATAGTGCTGCTTTACTCACTGTTAGCTAAATGGTAAGAGGAACAAGGTTGCAAGACACTAGAGGAAACTTGTGGATACCGTCTTGGTGAGCTTTTCTTGTTTATCAGTCTTTCAACTTTTTCTGGTTTAATTCAGCATCTATATTTTGGTATGTATCAAATGGAAAATCACTATGATAAGCAGAGTAAGGAGTGTGCTTTCTATTTTACAAACTGTTTCCTTGTGTTATTTCTGAAGCAGTGAGTAAAACATGTCTAGAAGTAAGCACCAATGATTTACTAGCTTGCATTTTTATTCATTCTATTGTCTGACTTATTTATTTATATACCATCAATACATTTATATATATTAATACAAATATTTATTTTATTGCTGTATTCATTATTGTAGCAGGTTGAGGAATAATTGGAAAGTGAGAAATTGGAAATCCATAAGGAAGTCAATATTTACAGCCCAGCAAACACAACACTGTAATACTGAACACTGGGGAGCTCCGTAGCATTTATTATTTTGGTTTCTCCTGCCTTTCATCTTGTCCTGATCAGTGATTAAAATGAGCCAGCATGGATATTTTAGAGCCAACTGGAGATTCTGAGTGTATTTTACTCCCTGACTTGAAGCTTAAAAGGACAAATTTTCAAGGCTAGAGCGGGTGGGAGTATTTACCCAAGGCACAGAAATAGGTTAAAGTTCTGGTTCCCTGGAGTGTAGAGCAAAGGAAAACAGAGGAGGCAGATTTCTGCAAATCAACCCTGAGGCTGATCAGAAGGGACTGGAGTGGTATGTCCTGACATATTGATCAGTAGGAGAAATCAGATGATAAAAGAAAGAAGCATAGCTGGAGAAGGTAACAGGCACAAGAAAAATCAGGGATGCAGGATGTAAAATCGAATGTAGACCATCTGGCTACATCTGGCTATCTTTTTTCTTTTCTTTTCTTTGCTACTGGGGATTCAACCCAAGGACATTCTACCTCTGTGCTACATCCCCAACTTTTTGTTGTTGTTGTTGTTTTGAAACAGTCTTGCTAGGTTGTTTGAAAGTCTCACTACATTGCTGAGGTTGTCCTCAAACCTCTGATTCTTCTGCCTCAGCCTTACAAGTGCTGAGATTACAGATTTGTGCCACTATGCCCAGTTTAACTTTAAACTTGTGATATCTCAGACATTTTCCATTTTATATTTGCAATGATTGTGTGTCCCAGATTTCCTAGCCAGATTTCAAATATTTCTGCTATTCTTAGACCACTGGTTCCAAATTTGGGTTGGAATATATGCTCACCCTTCTTACATTCCATCTTTTACTTCTAATACCCTTATCACATGCATTTGAAGAAAACCTACAGACATTTCCAAGTACTTAGCAACATCATTAAGCAGCAGTCCGAAGTGGTGGTTCCCAAAACTGACTGTGTTCCAGAATCATATGGAACCCTGATTAAAATATTGATTCCTGTGGCACCTGCCTCATCTCTATAGCCTCAGAAGTACAGATTCACTTGGATGTGGGATATATTCTTATATCTGTATTTCTAACAAGCACCCCATGTGATCAGGAGGCAGCTGGCTCATGGACAAGGTTTTGGAAAGCAGTGGACCAATCAATGCCATTCACATCTTCCTCTCAGCATCCAAAGCTTCTCATAAAGTACTTCTCATTCTGGGCTTTTTGGCTTAATGTGGATCTTTGAACTCCTGAAACCTTAGTATAAATTTGTGAGTATGTGTTCATAAGTAGTACCCTGGGAGAGGACTTTGGCTTTCATCAAGTTCTCAATGGAGGAAATACTAAGAAGAGTTACAAACCCAAGGCGTACAGGCCGGGAATATAAGGAAATATCCAGAATGTGGAAGGTACTTTTTTCAATGATCTTAGACTTAACTTCCTCCATCTGTTCCTTTCTTTCTCTTCTCTTCCCCTTCCCCCTTACTTCTTTCCTCTCCTCTTTTTCTTTCTTTCTCATCTTCTCAGAACAAATTACTGATCTAATAGGGCTATCTTTTCTTGATTAAAAACAACAACACACACACACACACACACACACACACACACGCACACACACACAGTCACCACTACACCTACCCACTGATAATTAATTCTTAAAATGATGGCTTTGCTTTCAGATATGTATTTTTAATTTTGTCAGCCAATAATGTTTAATAGGATGTGCATGGTGTATGTATACGGTGTGTGTGTGTGTGTGTGTGTGTGTGTGTGTGTGTGTGTGTGTAGGATGATGGGTGGTGAGGTGGGAAGATCTGACACCTAACTAAGCCTCCTATTGTTTGGGCTATCCTCTCTTTCCCCTGCCCTCCTGCTTTCCATGTGCATCCACCAAAACAGGTTCTGGAGCTGTAATCCAGTGAAATCATGCCTGGTTAAAACCTTGGGGTTAATATTCTCCAGCTGCATTGCCTCAGCTCTAGGGAGACATTTTTCTTGACAAGCATTTGTGGTTTAGGGAGCCAAGCAATTGATTGGAAACTTCAGGGCTGTGAGTTCTAACTCTAGGTCTGCCCTGACCCAGCATGTGACCTTGGGCGATTCATTTGATCTCTGGCCAAACTCTCTGATGCTTGATAACAGGATTTTCTAGAAGTCTCCCTGCCAATAAAGGCATATGGAACCACTCCCTGGTTCCAGGAGGGAAGGCTACACTTCATTATCCTCCAATCTTTTAACTCCTTCTCTCCATTTGCCCATCCCCCATTCCAGGGACTCCGTATTTTAACTGTGGCAGTTTTCCCAAGTCTTAAAAGCACTTTCTTGTTTTTCTTTCTAAAACTGCATCAGCAGATTCTAGACTTTGTTCCGAAATGTTTGCCCCACAATACTAAATCACCCTGGCTGGTTCTGAACAGTCAACTGTGTAGAGCTGGACTCTGCCCCGAGTTCTCATGGCTACTGTAAATAGGACAGCTAAATTTCTCTCTCATTTTTCTGTATTTTACAAAGTACAATTTATTGTTTTATGAGCCTCCACAAATCATTTTTATACTCTCTCTACTTTTTAACATCTCCTTTTATAGAAAATGATTAAGTTAATAAATTTTATTAAAAGAAATACAATTCCAAGAATTTTTTGTGTGTGTATGCAGGAAATATGCACTGTTTCTGCTTTTGGTCTTTGCAGAAGATTGTTTACTTAGATAATACTTGCCTTTTAGGTTTTGGGAACACACACACACATACACACACACACACACACACACACACACACACACACACCAATGAGTGATCAAGAATTTTGTGGGGTGACATAGAAGACATTTCTATTTCCTAAGGAGCTTTTAGATTCCTGATAATTGCTAGCTCCTCACTTTAAGGATGAGGAAGTAGTATTTAGAATATTTCTTTTTTACTAACATTTTCTTCTGCTTTTTCCATCAAGATTCCATGTCCCTCTGGGATGTTGAGTTTTGATACTTTCATCACTTTATTTCTGTTAATGATAATTAAACTTTCTTGGACCAAAATATTAATGAGGGTTAGCATGTAGTTTATACTAAATCAATCAAATGGGCATGAGTTAAATAGTTAATGGAATAATTCCTGCTGTATGTTGTAAGTCAGGCACCCTCTGACTTGGAGTGATGTCATTGGTTGCTATTCTGGGATGGAGAACCTTCTGGGGCTCCCTTACTCTCCTCTCAGACCATTGGGGGCTTCTCCAGAGCCCCCAGCCAGGCCTGGCTCTCGAAGACTTTCCTTTGCTCTGGGCCATCCTCTCTTTTCCAAGACCTCTTTTAGGTTATTGCCTAACTGGAAATGATTTAATAATATTATATGTCCATATTATTTCTGTGCAAGAGAAGAAACATATCAAAGTAACAATAATACTTAACATTTATTATTTACTCTGTGCCAGCACTGTTATAATACATAACATGTAATTTTGCAGTTAATCATCACAATAACCCTGTGAGGAAGAATGTTTATTTTTATATACCCACTATATAGACAAAGAATGAAACAGTGTTGAGGCAATTTGCCTAAAATCTCGCAGTGAGTAAAGGTAAGACAACTTGAGAACCTTGTGTCTTTAATTAATGCACTGTTGTGTTGCCTATTTGAAAAATAGCCAGATGAACCCAGCTATATGTGGTTTTAAAACTATGATGGTTGGACCCCTGTCACAGGTAGAACGACTCAGCGGAGGAAGAGAGTGGGTAGGGCTCAGCTGCTTTCTTCTCCTTCTCATTCTGGCAGACACACACACACACACACACACACACACACACACACACACACACACACATCACTCGCCGAGCTGAGCAGATATTCTTTTATCTGTTTGCGTACTAGACTTCCAAGTAATGTTTCACTTGCAGAAAGAGTTCCTCTGTAAAAAAAAACAAACATGCTTTGACAATTACTGCCTTCTACAATCCCACATATCATAGCGCATTCTTATCCCCTCCCCCTGCCCAATCTGGAAATGCTAATGTAACTCAGATGTTAGCTGAGGTCACCCTTGTCTCTGAGGTCACCCTGTCCTTTGAGATTTAAATAAAATTGCCTCAATCCCCCATTTCATATCATTTCATATCTCCTAGAGAGTCCCAATGGCGAGATCCCCCCCAACACCCCCTCTGCCCCCCTCCTCTGCAGTCTCTGACCTGCTCTTTCAGGCGCTCTCAACCTCGCTGTCCTCCACCACCATGGCTGCCTTTTTCTCTGTGCTCTGTGCTGACTTAGATGTTGAATCCTGTCTCCTTATTGCAACCTCTTTTAACCCTACTTCATTCCCACAAGAAATATTCTCCTACTGAACCCATGTAGACAATAGAAAGGGGTTGACATTCAAGCAAAACAATTAAGTAGACTATTAATCATCCTCATTCTTTTTTTTTGGTAGTAGGGATTGAACCCAGGGGCATTCTACCTCTAAGTTATATCCCCAGCCCTATTTTTTATTCTTCATTTTGAAACAGAGCCTCACAAGTTGCTGAGACTGGCAGCAAACCTGTGATTGTCCTGTCTCAGCCTCCCAAGTACTGGAATTACAAGTGTGTGCCACCATGCCCAGCTAATCATCCTTGTTCTTAATAATTCTTAAGCAACTTTGCCACCAGAAAGTTCCTATGATTGCATTTCCTTTGCCATACCAGTTCTAGTACCTGCTTCTCACTCTCTCTTCCACTTCCTGTCCTGTTCCTACTCCTCCTGTTTTTTCTCGTTCTTCTTACCATCCCTCACTTCAAAATTTCCTCTTCATTTCTTTAGCAAGCCTTTGTTTGCTGCCTCCTCTTTAGCCATATCTCCCAGAACCTTGGCTTTTTTCCCCCAGACAACTTATTAGGATTTTTTCCCCAAACAAACCTAGTTTTCCCTTCAAGAGAGACTGTGTGTAAGATATTAAGATAAGCTTTTCCCCAACTACATGAACATAGAATAGCCCTATTGGAGGGATATAACTAGGGTGATTAGTAAGCCCAAGCAGAGGCTGACTTAAACCCTTGCTGGAGAACAATCCAGGGCCTGTTATTTTTCTTTGAACAATTAATATAGAGTGATAAAAATGTATTAAGTAGTTTCTCAGTGTTGAGCACTATGCTAAATACTTCAATTTTTTTGTTTGTTTTGGTACTGGGGATTGAATTTATGGGCATTCTACCTCTAAACTATCCCCCCCCCCCCAGCCTTATTTTATTTGTTATTTTGAGACAGAGTCATGTTTAATTGCTGAGGCTGGCCAGGAAGTTGTCATCTTCCTGTCTCTGTCTCCCAAGTACTGAGATTACAGGCATGTGCCCCCATACCCAGCTTCAAATTCTTTACTTAGTTGCAGTTTTCACACTATTTAAAGTATGTATTTATATTTTCTTCTAACTAATGAAAGATATTAAGGAACTTACCCAGAAATAAAAGAGGTAGACAGTAATGGTGCCTACAATGAGCCCTGATCAGCACTCCCAGTTCTTTACTATACTACAATCCTTGACCATCTAGTAGGTAAAAGAACATTTCTTTCTGAAATGTTCCAGTCTGCCTTCTGTCATTCTTTGCTCCCATTGGGAAGTTCCTAAGGCTCCATGTCCTTTTTCTGCCTCCTGAGAGATTTTCATAGAATTCAAAGGGTACTACCATTTTATGTTCTCTCTTGGGAATATGAGCTTTCTCCAGTATACAGGAAAGAACAAAGTGTATTAAGTCAACATTCTTTTATTTTTAAAACAATAAGGCAAGAAGTTATGGGGAATGGGCTGATGGGTCAGATAGACATGGACCTAAATCCTAGCTCTACCTCTTAGTTTGTGTCTTATGGAAAGTTGCTTATGGTCCATGAATCTCTAGATCTATATACTATGCACAATAATGCCTACTTCCCTAGCATAGTGCTTGGCACACAGAAGATACATAATAAATAGTATCATACATACATAATACATACACAGAAGATACATAATAAATAGAAGATACATAATAAATAGTATTATTTTCCTTAGTATTCCTAGTTGAATTTTTCACATCATAATATTTATTAAGTATGCATTCAAAATATCCTGCAGTTTCAACATTGGAATTTAAAGGAAGACAATATGATGAAAATGTTCTACTTTTCCAGTTTTAATTTTTATATGAATTTTCTTCATAAAGGAATTTTAAAAGGCATTTCAAAGTGCCATCAGAAGAGGTCTATTATCCAATTCCTACGTGTCATCCAATTTTGGTGGAGAGTGACAGGCAGATAGACAAAGAAGCAGAGGTGGATTCATAACACAGAGATGAAACTCCTCCCCCAGGGCTACATGGCAAGATGGCTCTGTCTGTGTGTCTGGAAAGAACAGAGTATGGTATTTAAACTCAAATTGACACATGTGGTTTGTGTTCATAGCAATTCACTGAGTATTAGCATTTGGAGTCTTATGTTATCTACATTTACTATATTTGGCAATTTTATATCCATGTTTATTACAAATGCAAAGTTCTTACCAGAGGTAGACCTTTTAGCACGAATCCAGTGAATAGACAAAAATCTCTTAATAACAATAAGCACAAAATATCTATATTATTTTTGTCTAGAACCACTGGTGATGTAGATATGATTACATCACCAGAACATGCAATTTAATTTCTCCCTCAATGGGAGGCTGCTGTAAGGTGGGACATGTCCATCAGGGCCTCTGGTCAGGTGAGCGCACACTCAAGGATTCCTGTCATGTGGAACAGAAATGTTTCTCTTGATGACAAATCCTGCTCTTTTCTTCTTCACATCAGTAAATGCAAACTGAAAGAAATGTATGTCCAAGATCAAGTTATCTTTTTTACTTTCAGACTTTAAACTACCTCTGAAAGTGAATAACAGTAAAAAGCTTTGAAAGTTGCTCTGTTTCCATACCATTATTGTACAGTTGATTCCCAAACCTTGATAGCCATCACCTCTGCCAGATTCCTCTGCCCCACTTCTAACAGGCTCTGGCTGAGTCAACTGGGAAGAAGGCAGGACTCTTGATATTTCACAGGTGCTTTTAAAGTAAGATAGTGCTTATCATTCAAGAAGCTACATCACAGAGAGCTAGGACATGCAGACAGCTGCATCGGGTCCTTCTCTACCTCTTAAATACCTCTGTCCTTCCACTCTCTCTTTCCTCCTCCCACCTCAATCCCATGCAGTCTAATGCTATTTCTTCATAGAAACATGTTTTGTAAAAATGTTTGTTTTTTCTTATGGGATCTGAAGTAGAAGAAGGTCTAACAATACTACAATAACTCTTATGTAGAGATCACAAGCAAGTCTGATTTGCCCGAGTAGTGATGGAATTCCTATCCAAAGCTGTATTTTCTTCCCTTGTCTCTATTGGCAAGAATCCATTATAGCTAGTGTAAGTAGACTTAATACAAGGGATTAGGCACTTCAAGATTGTTGGAACACCTGGAACAGAAAACTGGCCTATCAGAGTTTTCAAGACCTTCTTGCTTCTGCTGTGCTTAAGAAAGCTGCCAAGATCTCTCTAGGAAGCCGAGTTAAGGAAAGTATTTCTATCTGCAATGACTGTAGAGTTCTGCTTCCTCTGCTGCCCTCAAGAAAGTTAACACTTAACTCAGGCTGGACATGGTGGCACACACCTGTAATCCCAGTTCTTGGGAGGCTGAGAAAGGAGAATTGCAGGATCAAAGGCAGCCACAGCAACTTTGTAAGACCCTCAACAACTTACCAAGACTCTGCTCGGCTCCAAAATAAAAAAATAAATAAATAAATAAAAGATCTGGGGTATATCTCAGTAGTTGAGCACTCCTGTTTGAACAACAACAAAAAAATGAATACCTAACTCAGGTATCACACAATCTCTGGCAGAAAGTGAGATGCTCCCTTCTGTGTGACTCTTCATTCTAAGCAAAAAGTGCATGTAAATTCATGTGAATAGTGAAACCTATCTCTACCCTGAAGCCCTAGTTACAATAGTGTTTTGAATTTTTTCCCCTATTTTTTAGCTCTAAATCTCTTGTTATTAGAAAGTAAGAACTGGGATTTTAAGTCCTTAAGGCATGATGGCAAGAAGCAGAGAGAGCAAGGAGAGGGGTTGAGGGATATAGATAGATAGATAGATAGATAGATAGATAGATAGATAGATAGATAGATAGATGATAGATAGATGATAGATAGATAGATAGATAGATAGATAGATAGATAGATAGATAGAGTCCCCTAGGCCACATCCCCGGGACCCACCTCAGAGCATGGCTACCTCCAGAGCATGAGCTCCTAGGGACATTTTACTTTCAAACCATAACACCTAGTCTGCTAGTGACTCAGCTGGGAATCAAATTATTTTATTTGGGAAAGAGACAAGGAAAGTTATTGCTTGGAAGTTAAAGCCTACTTTATCAATCACTATTATACATTTTATCTATATGTAAAATTGATATTATATATAAAAATCAAGGGATGAAAATGTTTATGACCTTTTAAAAGACTGTCAGTCCACAAGAGGAGCTCCATTTTGTGAAATGCAGAGTTAGAATGAGAAGCTACAGAGTTTGAGAAGAAACATCTCTAAAGTTTTGAGACCAATTTCAATGGGAGAAATAAGAAGCCAGCACTTTGGGAGAGAAAGGTTTCAGGGGCAGCCTGCCTATAATCCTGTGACTTCTGACTTGCAGCTTCTTGATTCCAAACCTTTACTTTGGTATGGAACACCCCTTACTTCCTTCTCAGCAAGCCAGATCAGGCATATATTTTGAACTTGCCAGTTCCTTTTCAACTCTCTTCCTTTATACTGTAGGGAAACCCCATCTTATATGACAGCTTCTTCGCTTCATCTACAATTTTAGCTTTAGTGGCTATTCCTTAGCCCAAAGCTGGTGTCCTCTAATACCAGCTATATATAAAGTTACACCAAAGACTGAAACCCCTTGCCCTGGTCCCTGTTGACCCTGGAAGTGCAGAAGTAGACCCTTTTCTTCTTTATCTGCTACCTCCTCAGTTGACATTGTAAAAAACATGCTGTCTGCTCATAGCTATTTGACCCAGGATCTCAGAACTGACATACTATTTCACAGGGAAATGATAAGCCACAAACAATGATAAACAGAACTAGGACCTGCAGGACTTCTTTTTTAATATTATTCATAGGAAAAGTGTTTTGCAAGTGCACATTTGGAGTACTGGACTCTAGGTATTGTTTTTCTCTTGTTAAAAACAGATTTTAGGAAAGCTGTGAAAAAAAAATCATTAAACCAAAAGTAACTTTTGGTTTGGCAAGGCAATTCACTTCTGCACAGAAGGGAACAAGCACACTGGGCGGGCAGTCCGCTCAGCCTTTTATCTCCCTAATGCCTAGGCCACTGCTCCTTCTCCTGTTGGCTGGAGTAAGACTCCACGATCTGATCCAACTGGCTGGTTTTCCCTGGGCAGATTTTTACAAAAGGAGAAACACGAAACCAGTACATCTGGGAGTGGAACATACAGACCCAAGTACAAAAGTTACAAAATGGAAACCTAAGCTACAGTTACAAAACAGAAGCCTGCCAGTTTCTATGAGATCTTCTAACATGGATAGAAAAGATTGTTTTCCTTTCTTACAGTCTTGTTCTCATTTCCTCTCTTAACAAATAGAGAAGAAGGCCCTAATGAAATGAGCCTAGTAAATGTCAGCAAAACAAAGACATGAAACAGCTTTTTAAAAATCATAATTTTTAGGCATCTAGACTGATTCCATATGATGACCATTGTGAATAGTGCCACAAAAAGCACAGGCATTCAGGTATCTCTTTTGCTTGCTGATTTCATTTCGTTTGGATAAATACCTAGGAGTGGTATCATTGGATTATGGTAATTCTATTTTTAGTTTTCTGAGGCACTCCATACCATTTTCCATAGTGGCTGTACTAATTTACATTCCTGCCAATAATGTATGAAGTCCTTTTTCTCTACATCCTGACCAGCATTTACTATTTTTATTTTTTAATAAGAGCCATTCTGGCTGGGATGATAAGGAATCTTCATGTGGTTTTAATTTGTATTTCCCTGATTGCTAAAGATATCAAGTGTTTTTAAATATATTTATTGGCCATTTGTTTTTGAAAAGTATCTGTTCAAATCTTTTGCACGTTTTAATTAGATTACTTATTCTTTTATTTTTATTAAATTTTTTATTGTATTAATTCGTGCAATATAGCATACATCTTTGTTAAGTACAAGTTGTTAACAACATATTTGCACACACTTCTCATTTGACCCCTTCCCCAATTCCCTCCCCATTTCCTCCCCCTCCCTCTCCCTCAGGTTCACTTCAGTGAGTGACCTTGATATGATTGTGTAAGTACATCATGTGCCTTAGGGTGTCCCTCTGCCCCATGCATACACTACAATTAAATCAACTTCTTTGCTTATCAAGGATCTCTCCATTTCATCTGGAGACCCTCCTATGCCCCATCTTCTTCCTAGCATCCACATATTAGGGAGAACATATGCTTCTTAACTCTTTGTGACTGACTAATCTCACTTAACATAATGTTTTCCAGTTGCATCCATTTCCCTGCAAAGAACATGATTTTGTTCTTCTTTATGGCTGAGTAAAATTCCATTGTGTACATATCCCATAGTTTTGTAATCCATTCATCTGTGGTTGGACATCTTGG